>JAPFBL010000115.1:0-122500 GCA_026182355.1 Hermatobates lingyangjiaoensis | reverse complement strand
TATCTAAATATCTACATATATACAAATAACAAAATAAAAGTTTATCATGAATCGGTCAGTTCTTCAAGTTTCAATTCATAGGCCTATGAAAAATGAAATATTTTATAATATTCCATTGAAAATGAAAAGCAATATGTTTTCTTGATTGTTATTTTAATTTAAATAAATTCCATTGTTGTTGAACAGTGGAATGTTTTAAATCTATGGTTCATTGATTAAAGTTTATAGCCATTTTAGTAAAGAGAAAAGAGATGTAGTATAACGTTAGCTGGAAGTGAATTGAAACAATAGACAATAGACCTGTGCAGTTTTAAGTGTTCTATCAATTGTTTACTTAGATTTATTTGTATTTCACAGTTAGAAGAAGTGTTATTCTTCCGACTAAATAGGTGCTTATTCAACATATAAAGATTTATGAAGTCATATAGATAAGACTTTTCGATACTATTTTCTGCTTATTTTTTTATCAAGTTTTTAATCCATTTTACAAAGAAGTTTGAGATAAATACCGTTCTGTTTACACTGGGTACGAAGCTCATTGGATCGTACTAAACAGAACGAGTTGATTCAAAGTTGTTTCTATGGAAGATTTAGAAGCTGCTATTTCTTTTTCAGGAAGAAATCTTCTGTTTTCATAGTTTTTATTTTTTTATGAGATTATGTGACCTAAAACCTTGATTTGACTATCCAAGAATGAAGCTTGTTGTATGTGAAGAACTTCAATACGTATATTTATTGTAGTTTAGACGTTGATTTTTGTTATTACCTGCTCAGTTAGACCATCTTTAAAGAACTGTAATTTTAATTTTCCAAATATGTGTATTAATAAAGTCTAGGTTGAAAAATAAATCAGGGAAGACGTAGAAAAAATAAACTAGTTTGGCATATATAAGGCTATCTTGTTACTTATATATGTATTATTATATATATTATATGTATTATATGTTTTGTATTATATGTTATTATATGTATCAATGATCAAACCACATTATGAAATAGGGAAACAAAACTAAGATCTTTCAACTGTAAAAAGTGGTCTTTCGCTTGTTGGGTTGATACTCCAGTTGGATTTTTGCTCTGAGGAAGACCGCTTGTTACGATTGAAAGATCTCAGTCTTTTTTTACCATTTCATATTGTGGTTTCATCATTGATTGTTATTTCACACGTGTTTATGTGAAATCTTGTATTAGTATATGTATAAATACTTATAGGTCATCTCTTGGTCAATGCAGTAAGTTTCCTGCTGCCTACTAAGCTAATCTCCACAGTCTCCCGTACAATGCGTATTAAAGATCGAAAACTTTAAGACAACTCCCCAGTAATGATGCTTGTAAACGTCTCAGAGCTTCTGGAGAAACACTTTTTTGTGTTCTATAATTGACTCTGATCTTAATTTAATTAAATAATACTTTTCAGATGTTACTGTTTTGTTTTTTGTTACTTTATAAAAAAACTTATTTTTTTCTAATTTACTATTTATTTTTCTTAGCACTATCTATTCATTTTTTTTTAAATATTATTTCCCTTATTTTACTAGTTCTGAAGTTCAAGTTTTACTTCGTTTTATGATTAAATAGACTTAATTTTTTTATTTTTGCTTATTTAATTTATATTTTTTTCATCTTTTCATTGTATTTGTTTTATTGAATTACTTCTATTACTGTTCACAAATTTTACGGTCGTAAGGTGGCTACACTGAGTGACACATTCAAACTATATCCAAAGGCTTTTACGTCTTCATTCTTGTATATATTTTTATTTTCACTAAATACGGCTTGAAACCAAGTTGGGTTGATAACTTTAAGTACCCGGCAGGTGATTTACCCCTGTCTGTCAGGACTTCGCCCGTAATAACGAAGATTATCAAAATATAGAAGTGAGTAGTTTCTGTGTATATCTTTGTGCCTCTTTAAATAAATATAACTTTTATTTAAAGCCCTATGGACAAATTCATTTGATTTATATATATATATATACCATGATAAACGAAAAACGGTCCGGCAGGACAAATAACAATTAAAATAAGCAGTGACACATAAACTGAAACACAACAAAGACTCACTTTTCAATATTTCGACCGCCATTACGGTCGAAATATTGAAAAGTGAGTCTTTGTTGTGTTTCAGTTTATGTGTCACTGCTTATTTTGATATATATATATATCAGTTCAAAAATGAAGAAAAGCAACACACAGAGAAAGAGACACACTTAAAAACTCAAATTTTCGGATGATCCGTCTTCAGGAGAAAAGAGAATGGGCGATCAAGCACGCCGAAAACCATATATATATATATATAATGATCATATCAAACCATAATATGAAATGAAAAGAAAAAAGACTCAGGTCTTTCAACCGTAACAAGCGGTTTTCGTTAGAGTTTTTGAAAAACTGAGTTGAGTTTTTGACGAAGACCGCTTGTTACGGTTGAAAGATCTTAGTCTTTTTTTTTTATTATTTATTTCATATTGTGGCTTATTGATTATTATCATATTGATTATTTTTTCACGTATTTATGTGAAATCTTGTATATATACATATAAGTAAGAAAAAAATAAATTTAATGCTATTGAATACAATTGACTTCAAAATGTCCTTGGTATGAAAGAAACATCAAATGATAGTAGAAAGTGTGAACAGGGAGATTCCTGTCCTATCCGAATTATCTTACATAACGATAAGAGTGGTTCTCAAGCTTTCTTGAACTGCCTTTCTGTCACGGTCAGCCTCTACTTTAGAGCTCTTACGTACTAAAGCATACCTTTTTCCTCGTGGTGATAGAAATTAAAAATAATAATTCCAATATATTATCGATAATGTAAGAATATTCTAAAATGTATATAGCAGGAAGATTCTTAAGTTTTTATACGAAAACTGCATAACCATTGGATAATCATTTAAATTGGCTTTCACTTCAAAAATAATTTGAATATAAACTATATGTTTTTAGCGTAATAAAATACACTCTTTATAAATTTCTAATCGATACTTGTATGGTGATAAATATATTAAATTCATTTGTAGAATTCGGGCCACATTTTGGTATGCAGATTTATTGAAACATAAAACAATTTGGGGAATTTCAAAATTTACGTTTGCACACAAAAAAGTGTTTAATATGAAAACTAACAACGCGTTTTAGACACTTAGAGTTCTTCTTCAGGTTTAGATTGCTGTTCTTCGAAACGTGTAGTTACTTTTGATATTACACTTTTTTTGTGTGTGTGGAGAGTAATTTTTGAAATTCCCAATATGAGTAATACAATAGAACAGATTGCACAAATAATGAAATATAGCAGTTTTTTTTTTCTACAGCCGACTCTAAACCAAAGGCCAGAGCCTATATATTCAAGTTGTCTTGGGGACACCAACTTTAAGTCTTCGATCCCGCCGATGGGCCTTCACCTTGTCATGGTGGGGGAGCTTAACATGCCTGGGTGGTTGTTCCCTCATGGCATGAACTAGAAAAAGCCACAACAGGCCGGATGGTCAACGTGGGAAAGTTCGCATAATCGAGCTCTGACTCGGGGAGGGCAATGCGTCCTTCAGTCTATGTGGCTAGCACCTGTCTTTTTCAAAACTTATTCTTGCAGGGCGCAGTGGGGTTGGTTGTGTTCCTGGGTCGGAGTTTGCTGTGACCTGCCCTGTCGGATTCCTTGTCCCTTCGGCTTTGTGAAGCTAACGTTTGTCTTTTTCACGACTTCTTTCTCACTGTGAAGGCAACATCGGCTTTAGCTGCTTCTTTGGAATCCAAATGTCTGTGGATGGAAAGTCCATTCGGTATTGTGCTTATTTGGAGGCTTCAGATCTCTAAACCTCTTTCCCTCTTCCGGCTAGCACCTGTCTTTCTTTAGACGTTTTCTCTCTCCTCAATAGAATCTGGTAACTTTGGTTACCCATCAGGCCTAAGGTTCATTCGGACAACGACAACGTCGTTCGGACGTTGCTTGTCTGTGGTCGGTTATGGAAGACTTATGTGTGACTGGTGCATGCTTCCCATTCCTTTTCCCCATACCTTTTCAAGACTTCCTGAATTATATCTCTAACTCTCATATAGTTTTTTGTGCTATAATGTTTCTCTTCTTTTTCTCTTTCCATAGTTTCATCGGTAATTCTTGATGAACTCTTTCATGAAGTAACCTTCAGTCTTATAAAGACTAAACGACGTACGTTTATAGCTTTTGTTGTAGATCTTGGAAGCCTGCCTTCTCGAGGTCTACCTTGGGCACTTAACGGAGGCTATCTCATTTTCCTCATTCGTGAAGATGCAGCTAGTTTCTCGTGACGTCACGAAAAGTCTAGTTTATCATGGCATGGTCGAAAGGCAAAGGAACATACATAAATCATAACAGGTAAACACTTAGTTGGGTGTGGCATAAAAGTGTGACTCGCCTACTGCTTAAAGCGGTGCCAAATCAAAAATGAGCTACACTTTTGGTTTTTCTATAACCCTTAAAGTATTAAGGCCTTCTCAAGGTAGCCGTGTGAAAATCGTTAAACTATTATTTGAAATATTGAAATATAATTACATTTCACTCTTTATTATTCTAAATCTATTTATAATGGAACATTACAATATATTGTTGTGGAATTTGATGAGTATTCTTTAAACGAAGGGCGTAAATGAATGTTGCTTATATGATGAATGCTTTAGCCCAGTGGTTCGAGAGACCGTTTTTACATATAATAAAATTTGGATAAACCTGTCAAATCTGGTGCGTAAATATGATAAAACAAGTTGCAATAACCATTATGCCATTAAAAAAGTAAGCATTTATTAGATGAGGAAAAAAAATGCTCAACCTATATTTTACCAGCTGACATGAAAACAAATATGAAATGCAGGGAAAACACAACTCATCATTTTTAGGTTAGTTTTTGAGTTTTACTTATCGATTTCATGTGTGTTAAAATAAGTACAAAGATTGTATTTATTTTTATAAATAAAACATCTTTTAATCTCGTTTTATGAATAAAACGATATCTTGGTATGTAAACCAACATATCACAAACCACATATCCGTCCGCGGTCCGGAGGATCACACCTCTGCTATTGGCAAAAAAAAACTTTATAGAAGAATGAAATAATTTCATACAAACAAGTTATTTATTATAATACTTTTTTATATGGAAACTTCATAATTAATTTTCCTATTACATCCTCTAATTGTATTAAATCTAATGTTCATTTAAACATTAACCTATGTAAATTATTCCTTTGTTTTTGATTAATAATCATTAAAACTGTTCATTGTGTGTATAAATGGCCCCATTAAAAACAAATATTAAACTGATATTAATTATATCATTTAATTAAAGTTGATATATATTTAACTGATATTAGTTCAATGTAGAAAAAGAAACAGAGAGAAATCAAACCAGAGAGAGGGAAACCAGTGCGTTTGGTTTCCTTTTCTTATCTCTCCTGAAGACAGTTCAAACCAAAAATTAGAGACTGTAAGTGTGAGCTTTTGATTTCTCTATGTTTCTTTTTCTACATTGAACTATATTTGTCCGTTTCGGATCGTATTTCCAACGAAAAAGTGTTTAACTGATATTAAATATATCATTAAATTAAATTTTATATATATTAAACTGATATTAAATACATCATTAAATTAAATTTGATATTAAATTGACAAATTTTTCAAGTTGTTTTTGATCTGCTACACAAATAAGCTGATTTCTATTTTTACTATTTCAGGAGTATATTAAGAATGTTTAACATATATTGTTAATAAAGAAAGGTTATTTAGTAATTAATTAATGAGATGTTCTTGGTTTATATAGTTTAAAAATGGCTAACATTTCAAGAATTGAAACTAAATGACCGACGTTGTCATTATCATGAGAATGTTCTGGGAGGCGTCGACTTGAACTAACCAATCCTGTACACTGTTTAAGAACAACAAGCATTTTACAGTCAAAGTGAGCAAAGAGATTCAAATTTCCAAACATTTAGCTTAAACCATCCATAAACTTAGGGATAGTTTATTAAAAAAAATCTGATGACATATAATTTATCGCAGATAAGTTATGAACTATACATTTTCAACTATGAAGTGTTGAATTAAAAATTATAATAAGATAAATTCTTGTTAAGCAATTTTAGATCAATTTTACAGAGAATGTATTGTTATTAAATGACCTTAGGGTCAACGGTAATGAGTATGACCTTATGGTAATGTGTTGACAGGCAGGTTCTTAATTGTGTACTTCAGCTTTTACGATCGCCGTGGCAGTTTGACAATGCTTTGCAAATGATGGCTAATTAGAGTTGACAATCATGATTGCTACATTCCAGAGTAGAGGGGGATTTGAAAACCCCATTTGAAAAAAACTCTCTTTGTTTTTAAGGTCAATGTTTTGTGGTTCATCGAATTGTAAGTGACGTCAGGAAATAACTACGAATTTTGAAAGGTATGTCAAACACGTGGTCCTCATAACTATTGTCTGTGGCATTTCATAATAATGAGGAACTTTTGTTTTCAGAAAGTATATGAATAATTACAATAAACGTTTGAAGTTGTAGGTTATCCTGTTTGTTCTTTAAAAATTTACTTTTATGCTGAAGAAATAATCAAGTATTTCTTTATGTTTGCATTTTGGATTTAAGAAATTGTTTTTAAGAATGTCCATAAGAACGTTATACTAACTTAAACACTGTATTTAAAACAGTTGGTCAATTCTAGTACCACCTCAACATGACATTGTGGAAAATTTTATATTGTGATAAATTATTTTTAAATTCAAACGTATTATGACATAATACATAAAGAAAGTTATAACAAATATATTCAGAAAACTAGTTAAAGAAAATTACCAAATTAAAACCGATTCTTCAAAAAAAAAAAAAGATTTTTCCCAAATCTCTTAAAGATCTACTGTATAAATTAAAAATTAAAATCCCCCATTTGATGGGGAATTTTTCGAGACTGCATGATTAAAGGTGTGGGTACATAATGTTCTAAAGAACTACCAAAAACATATTGGAGTGGGCATCACTTAACTTACTGCAACTAAAGAAAATACCAAACTTCTTGACAATAAATTTAATTTTCAATTTATTTTAAAATGGCTGTCATTTAGACCCACTATCGAAATCCTGCGAGGAAGTCACATAAACGTCTTAAATCTTATTATTAGTAGAAATTTTGGAATATTTGGCCTTACTTGTTCAATAGATATTTATTCTCAAATAGCATTCAACATTTCTCAATCTCTCTTCAAGATGTGCAACGAGTGAAACCGGTTGAGAGGTAAGTAATATTACTGACGAACAACGTACTACGGACTTTTGTAATAATATTATGTTTTCGAACCTTCGTAGTGCTAACAAGTTGCATGTATTTAATCAATTTAATAACTCTATTTAGTACCAGTCAATTATTTTAATATACCTACATCCATATATCAGCCACAGGGAAAATGGTTTAGTTCTTTCAGGACAACCGGAAAAGATGCTGCAGATGGAATTTAATAGTGGTAATTTTTAATGCAATATTTCCCCGTACAATATTCTAAATTCATGTAATTATTATAATTTTTATCATGCACTATTGATGATAAAGCGATACTTAGTGTGGAATGTAAAGTTTGTGGAATCACAAAAATAGTTAATTCTTATTAATAAGCATTTCAATAAAAAAAAAACTAATGTACCTTTTCCCTGTTTCAAAATTATGTGAAACAGTAAAATCTTTCCTTACATAAAAACTACAATACTGTTAATGTTATTAGAATTTGTCAAATAGTACGACGAGTACGAATAGTGGAATGTTAAAAACATTCTTGGTAGACATCCACGTAGATGATTGCAGGATTCCATCACAAAGTTGGTGATGTCACAAATATAATATGCGGGAAGATATAAATATAATACATGCATATTGTTAATATCACTGAGGCTAGTAAGATTTATATTAGAAATAGGTAAAACCGTCATACCTCGTAAGATGATCTTGGAGTTGGAGAGCTTTCGGACGTTGTCCATCTTCGATCGCAACAAACCTAATGCGGTCGAAGATGGACAACGTCCGAAAGCGCTCCAACTCCAAGATCATCTTACGAGGTATGACGGTTTTAACTATTTCTAATATAAATATAAATATAATGTCGAAAGTATTCAGCGTCAAGTTTTTTTTTGAAAATTTGACCCTGAACTAGCTGAGTCAGAGAAGTATAGCACCTTAGAAGTCTATATTTCTTATTCATTTTTTTTGAGGAGTCAATAGATTTTTTTTTAATATAGTATAGTCGGTAGGTGTTTACCAACTCCTCTATGGACTCCTCTATTCAACAAATTAGTTTAAACTCCAACTCCACAGATCTGATAATGCAGATTATCAGATGCGTTATCGACGCTACTTATTACTGTACAGACTTCTTGGGAAACATTCAAAAATTGACACTCCACAACAAAAGTGCTGTTATATAAAACATTACTGCCACCGACCTAGACTTACGGACTTTAAACTATGGGGTTGTGTAAAACCTTCTAACATTTATAAAATATAATCATTAAAAATCAAAAATCCTCCGTACTATCACTAATGCACCTTATTATGTCACAAACCACACTCTTCATAGAGACCTAAAAATCACTTTTATACATAATTTAACTAGTAATTGTTACAAGGCGTTTCATACCAAACTTTTCTCTCACCTAAATCCATTCGTACAAAACCTTACTCCTTCCTCACCTACCCAGAATCCCCCCCAAGACGACTTAAGAGAAGATGGCTGAGGGATCTACTGCCATGATGATCCAGAATGAGGAAACGAAGTGAGAAGTTGAACCAGTGGGTTTCATTCTTTGCTAAAGTTTGTCAAAGTTATTTGTATTACTCAAACTACATATGATTGTTACGCAACATATGCGTAGCTGTATGTTTAAATAAATATGTTAAAAAAAATCTGATAATGACATTATAATGACTTCTTTAATAGTAGATTTGCAACTTCCGACTTTCGTACATCATCAACAGAAGAAGACTTTTTTTTTAAATAATGTTTTCAAGATAAACGTTTGGAAAGTTTATCTCTCTAGAGATAGTGGTTATATATAAAGCCAATGAATGCGGTAAATGGTTTTCACTATTAGTCCATAAATCACACTACAGTAAGGCAATTAAACATGGCACCATCGTAAATAATAATTGTTCAATCTCTCTACTTTTACTGCAATATATTTTACGGGCATTACTTTCAATTCAAATCTCTCAGTGATTTCTCTTACGCATGAAAGCTGAGAATTACTTTACTTTTGAAAATACTTATCTTCTTTCTAAAACATGTTTTTAGAAATCGTTACAAAATGGTTTGGTTTTATATTTTTCCATTTTTTGATAATATACTTCAATAATTCATACATGTTCGTTACATTGTACTGAAACCAATTACATAAATTGTAATTGCTCATTTGTATGTTTTCTCTCTTCAAAACAATGTATATAGTATTATTTTTTGATTGCAAATTAAACAATATGTAAAGCCTAAGAAAAAAGCAAGTGAACAAAAAAATTATTAATATTATAATAGAATAAACAGTCTTACCTCGTATACTGTTGCTGGAGTTTTTTCGACTGGTTTCGAAAGATGGGTAACGGCCGAAACCGGGCAGAAAACTACAGCAGCAGTCTACGAGGTAAGACTGTTTATTCTATTTCTATTATTAATGATACTAATCTCAGTAGTATTAACAATAAGTATGAAAAAAATTATAGTAGGATAAGAATCCTACTATAAAAATAAAGGATAAGAATCCTAAAATAAAACTAGTAATGCTTGATATTTAGTAAAGTTTTTTGTATTAATAACGTGATTGATCATAATTCTAATATATAAATACAAACAAGAATGCCAAGAGTATTTTATACAAAAAAAAGTATCATTAAGATGATAATGATAAATACTATAAGTTTAAGCCACGAATAACTTTAGAAAATCAAATTGAAGTAAATTTAATCGTTTTCGGAAACCAAAAAATTAGTCTCCGTTTAAAAAAAGTTATTATAATAACCTATCTTGAACACGTCGTGTTATATCAACAGTGCAAATTACTAGATTGAAATTATTCTGATTTAGTACTTTCTTAATTAGCTTTAATATAATATGTTTATTTATTGTTTTTTTTTTTGTCGATATACCTTAGAATTTAAAAACTCAGTGTTCCTTAGTTTTATAAAATTTCTGTAATTCTGTGTAATTACATATATTTAAATCGTGATTAAGAAAACTGCAGTTCAGTTTAAGTACTAATGATTCCTAAACTTGAGATATTCTAAGAAAATATCTTCCTTATTATTATTATTATTATTATTATTTCAAGGATTCTAGGAAACTAGTATCTAATTTTTAAACAAAACTATTTAAAAAATTATGTTTTAATTAGAAAATATTGTATAAATAGATTTTTAAAAAACAAAAGCTTGGCTTGTTTCCAATATAGGTGGAAAAAGAAATAAATTGTGAATTGATTAACGGAGGATAACGATTTGCCTGTTGTAATGATTACTGTAAGCAGTCTACGATATGTAGATGGGATGCCCAGTGGGATTTTACCCAACCCTGCTAAACCTTCTTCAAAGTTCTAAGAAAGTAAAATGACGTAAATCACTTCTGTTGTTTAACTACAAGACTTCTCACTTTAGGTGAAATTCTTATGTATTAGCATGTTGTCCTTATGCTATCCTTAGCTACAAATAATTTGTTTCTTGCCTCTACTAAAAATGATACATACCTTTTTCAGATAGCCCCAAATCTGAACCCCCCCCCCCCCCCCCAAAAAAAAACTCAATCCTTTGATTAAATATAGCAGTTTACCTTTTTTTGGTTAATTTTTCAGAGGAGAAGAAGGTTAATCCATTACATCTGACTGTCCTAATTTAAACAGAGTCCATTTAAACAAATACTTGTTAAATGCCTATATTTTGGATAGTTAACAGATCTGCATCATTTACTGTTATTGTAGTTTTTTTATAAGATCAACATTGATATTAATGAAAACAGTCTTTATATATGTTATTTTAGTGACAAAAATGCGTAAAATGTAAAAAAAAATAAGCATTTTATTTTCTTGTATTCTAGAAATATTTATTTATAGAAATTTTATAGACTTCAAACATTTTATTTCTTTATCTCTGGTATTGTGGGACTTGGGGCTGATATATAGTAATATTTATAATGTAAAAAAATATGTGATATCTATTATGTAACTGTTTTTTCACTCTTCAAGAATATGTATGGTAAGAAATAATGATGTCCTCAAACGAGGACAGTGGGATGATATGGTATCCATGCTACAACTAGCAACACGTTCAGACTTGTCCTCTCTTATGCACAGCTATCAAACATCGCAAGCTTCTGATTGGTGCAACAATTGTGATTATTCATTGGTAGAGTAAAGTTATCATAAAATAAAGCTCAAAAAATTAAAAATATATATAAAATAAAATAAAAGCCTTAAAACTATAAATTTTGTTAAAAAAAATCCATAAAAATAAACGTTAATATGCAACTTCAACAATTTTGATTTTCCATTTAGACAATGTGTGAAAAAATTTCCATGAAAATTTGCAAAATCAAATACTCCAGCACATAGTGCCCTCCTCCTGAAATAACGTACTGTCCTATAACAAAATAAATAAAAATACCAAAGGTATCTATGGCTCACTTATTCATGCTGATATCTAATCTTGTCTGATAATTGCATACTACTGAATCGGCTTAGCTCGGATAGATTAGTTTTATAATTAGCAATGATAAATCAACCACGCCTTTTACACTGAAACGGAAATCTTTGCAAAAACCCTCCACTATTGCAGTCTAGTATCTACTACCTTTTTTTCTTTTTTGTTTCCTCACGGGCAGTAAACATGCCTTGAGAGAATTTATTTTTAACCTGTTCCCTTATTGTTATCAGGTTTACCCCACAATATGTAAATACATTTACATTTCATTCATTAATTTATACATTTTATATATGTAAATGTCATAACATTGTATTCATATATAAGTTACATATATAACTTATTCATATATAAGTTATTTCAGTTGGGTTTTTGACTCTGACGAAGACCGCTTGTTACGGTTGAAAGATCTTGGTCTTGTTTTCCCGTTTTCTTATTGTGGTTTGATCATTGATTGTTATTTCACGTGTTTATGTGAAATCCTTTTATAAGTTACATATATAACTTATCCATATATAAGTTACAGACATTTATAAGTTGAATAAATGTATGTAATTTTATTTAACTCATTCATATTCATTGAATATATTCATAAAAGATTCTCTCCTACATACATATTTTTTACACAAGAGACACCATCTTCGGAAAACTACAATGTTACAAGGATTAAACTGGTCACCATAAATTAAACTTGGAGACCAGTTTATTTAATAATAAAATTTGAAAATTAATTATAATAATTCAATATTTGAAATATTGAAAAGTGAGTCTTTGTTACGTTTCTGTCTATGTGACACAGTTTATTTTATGTGTAATCTGTCCTGCCGGACCGTTTCCGTTTACCATCATGGTATACTCCATCATATTTTGATGACTATAAAATAAAAAGTCATTGATTTTTTATTTGACTTTTAGTTCATAAAAAAAATTGAACTGTTAACAAATTTATTTCATAGTTTTTACAAATTCTGAAATAACTTAGATTTCATATAACATAGTGTAACAATATTATGCGTATGTAATAAAAACAATGGAGCATGTAAAAATATTGCAATAAACTCCCTCCAAGTAGTACTACTTTGGAGGGAAAAAAAACATATTTTTACATTTTATTTCTTATATGCTATTATTTAATTAAGAAATTTAAAATTACTATGTTCTGTATATTATAATAAGAAACTTACAGTTCAATAATAGATATTTTAATAAAAATGAATATCAGGGGTTCTTTTTCTAGCCATGTTTCTCCATGGAGTATAATTTTTAAGTTAAATAGTAGTCTCTGATGTTCAAACGGTCTGAATTGAATATAATATGTTGAACAGTTTGTTCTGCTTTCATGCATGGACAAGTCTGCTAAATTATTAAGTTCAAGAGGATACAAAAGAGATCTGTTTTTTTTCATGGCCTTTTAATACCATAGTACTCATGGATGGTTCAATTTAATTTTTCTCTTGCAGTAGTATGTAGAATGTATTTTCTAGTTTGTTCACATTCACAAACAATAAGCCAAGTATTATAACAAATATCCTTACTTTTAATGTTTTCCTGCTTCTATATATGAGATAGCTACTTTTGAGTACACTGTGTCCATAGTATCGACCTGTATTGCTCTCTGTACAAATTCGTCTGCTAAATATCTTCTAATGTAATAAAAAACTACCTTCTTCTTATTATGATTTATTTATCACGCTATTTTTCAATTCCAAACCATTAAATGCCCTCTAGCAAGGCAATGAAAGCTTTTTACCAAAACTTGTCCTCCACGTAAACTCTGCTAAATAGATGAAAACAGATTCTCTCTTAGGACTCTTTATTTCTTTAATCTATTTTAACTAACTTCATCATATTTTGATGATTGTTTAGTATTTTTAAGTTATGATTATGATTTATCGAGAAATGTTTAAAACCTTGTACCTGCACATTTCAGTAAGCCAGGAGACTTAGAGTCCTAACCGTTTAATTTTTAATTAGCTTGCTGTATTTTTTTTTTCATTTATTAGCCACTATTCAATTATAAATCTTTTATTATCTAAATTTTATGCCCTCATGTTAACAACTGCAGTCAGAATTAGAGCGCATTTAGACTTTTATTTCTAATTCTGAGGTAGTGCAATCAGTTATTATGTGGTATTTACTCATTGCTGGGTAAAAAGCTAATGAAATAGCCTCCACATATAGAAATTTTATCGTATAAACAACAGTCTCATTTTAGGGTAAAAAGCTAATGAAATAGTCTCCACATATAGAAATTAATTATATGGTATTTACTCATTGTAGGGTAAAAAGCTAATGAAATAGTCTCCACATATAGAAATTTTATCGTGTAAACAACAGTCCCATTGTAGGGTTAAAAGTTAATGTCTCTACATTTCATTCGAAACGCGTTGTTTATAAGATTAAATTTCTATATGTGGAGACTATTTCATTAGCTTTTTACCCTACAATAAGTAAATACTACATAATATATTTCTACATGTGGAGACTATTTAATTAACTTTTTACCCTGCAATGAGTAAATACCATATAATAAATTTCTATATGTGGAAACTATTTCATTAGCATTTTACCCTGCAATGAGTAAATACCATATAATAAATTTCTATATGTGGAGACTATTTCATTAGCTTTTTACCCTGCAATGAGTAAATACCATATAATAAATTTCTATATGTGGAGACTATTTAATTAACTTTTTACCCTGCAATGAGTAAATACCATATAATAAATTTCTATATGTGGAGACTATTTAATTAACTTTTTACCCTGCAATGAGTAAATACCATATAATAAATTTCTATATGTGGAGACTATTTAATTAACTTTTTACCCTGCAATGAGTAAATACCATATAATAAATTTCTATATGTGGAGACTATTTAATTAACTTTTTACCCTGCAATGAGTAAATACCATATAATAAATTTCTATATGTGGAGACTATTTCATTAGCTTTTTACCCTACAATGAGACTTTTATTTGATCGTAGTATTCACGACTAGTCACAAGGAAGTAACAATGACTTGAATGCCCCTATTCAATGATCAGCCATTTAAATTACGAAAGTGACAAGAGGAGTTGTTTGGTAACCTAATTTTAATGGAATACCTGTCAACCATCCAGCTGATTATATACAACAGCTTTCCTAAACTAGATGCACATTCTATGTTATCATTAATGTAAGTTAAATAATATATTGAATACCAAATTGCTTATATCATAAAAAATTCAAGCAGTTGAAGTTAATTAAACCTTCTAATAAAAAACTCAAAAATTAATTTGCATAAGATAATCATAAAAAATACACTCATGGGCTTATTACTTATTTTGGGCTGGATTCGGTCTTGAAGCTAGCTGTCACCTGCAGTAAACAGCTACACCTGTTCAAAATTAGCTCTATTTGTTACGAAATAAAGTAAGCAGCGCTATTGAAAAAATATATATCTATACATATTGTATCCGAATGCAGCTCGTTCACTTAGATCCACTTGTGTATATGGTATCAATCGGTAACCAATGCTTAGACATTTTGATCTATTTCTATATATTGTATCCTGTAGGAAATCACTGCTGTCTATTATCCACGTTATTAATTTGTAGTTTGAAAGAGAAAACATTTACACGGGTATTTAATATTCATATATTGCATTTCTTTGAATTTATAAATGGATTATATTTAGCAACAGAAGTTATGGCAGGTCTAGTAGTCAAGTGCTTGCCTGTTTCAACTGAAGATTGAGTAAGTCAAGTCTTAGGTTATAAACTCCTATATTTCCCATGCTAAGAATGAAAATCTTGTAATTCATCCCTCAGAAAGAATGTAAAGAACAGCTCTAGAGATGTATGCATCGCTTACTCTTTAAAGAAAGCAAGTTTAACAAACTTGAGGTAAAATCTAGGACTCCCGAGTAAGAATCGGTCGAAAATGGGAAAACAAGACTATGGTAAGATCTTTCAACCGTAACAAGCGGTCTTCGTCAGAGTCCAAAACCGAACTTCACGTGTTTATGTGAAATCTTTATATATATATATATATATATATATATATATATATATATATTCACTGATAAAACGAAATACGATCCAAACTGGACACAATACGAGTTCGAGATTAACAAAGAACAACACACAAAGTAGGGAAACACACTTACAGACTCAAATTTTCGGGTAATCCGTCTTCAGGAGAAAAGAGAATGGGAGACCAAGCACGTTGTAGGCGCAACGGCAAGTAACTTGCCGTTGCGCCTACAACGTGCTTGGTCTCCCATTCTCTTTTCTCCTGAAGACGGATTACCCGAAAATTTGAGTCTGTAAGTGTGTTTCCCTACTTTGTGTGTTGTTCTTTGTTAATCTCGAACTCGTAATATATATATATATATATATATATATATATATATGAATAATCTTTATTCATATTATATATGAATAATATAAAAATAAGTATAAATATATATTTATATATTTATATATATAATATAAATATATATAATATAATATATATTTATATTATTATAAATATATATATATATATTTATAATTTATATAAATATATAAATTATAAAATAAAAATATTTTATATATTTATATATAAAATATAAAAGAGATACTTTAGTATCTCTTTAGTATGTTCCAGAGTTGAGATACTAAAAACAGTCCCTCGACACAATAGAGGTCACTTTTAAGCACTTTTGAAGATGCCCTAATATGGCCCCTAGGAGCTCGTTAAGTAGTATTCAGAGGTGTTTATTCTTAAATTTATTTTTTTTAATTTATTTTATGTTTTTTAAATATTTATTATTTTTTTTATATATTTATTATATTCCGTTCAATTAAATTTTATATTTATAAAGATTCTGTATATTATTATTTTTTCCCCCGTTGTTAGTCTTCATCAACTATTTCTACCACCTTATTCGTGGAACTCTGCCCTGTTGGACTCCGATATAACCAATCGAGTACAATAGAAAGTAATTGTAAAAGCATGGGTTATATTAGTTACGTTTTTATTCACCAGTGATGACAAGATATTCGGTTATTCTAACAATAAACATATAAAACATGAGTATCTTTGACATAAATAAATCAACATTTTGAATTAATTAGGTATTTTCAAGAAACATGTAAATATTCATATAATATTTACGAATTAATTTTGAATATAATTTTAATTAAACCTTGCTTATAAATTTCGTTTAATATAATTTATCAATAGCATTATATATAAGATGGAAAAATTGAAATTTATTAAACGGTAGTATTTCAATTATTGCTTCAGTATCATATTCAGGTTCGTGCACACTCAATAGATTACATAAATAATGAAGAGAAATTGTTTGGTATTTTTATTTAAATTGTTTGCTTTAACTTGACTGTATTTTAAATTTAGATCGTCAAATTTCAGTTTATTTATGATGAATAACTGTTTATGACTACTTGATTTAGAAAGGAAGGGAAATCAAACGATACCTAACATGGTTTACTTAAAACCAATAGGTACACCACTACTTGGGTTTTGTCTACAGGAGGGAAAAATACAACGACCTTTGCAACAATGTTCGTATTTTATTGTGGTCGAGTTACTAAAAGAATAGCTGTGAATTTTACATGAGACTTGGAACCCGTCCATCATTCCCACCAATAATAAACAAAAAGTAATGATTAGTCAGACAGGTTTTTCAAGTGAATCGCAGTTTTTTAGTATTAAACTATCAAATATAAATCTTATATAATTCATACTAGTAGATCAAAAGTTATCTATAATTTTTTGGTTATATACATGAATTCATAGGAGAATATTTTTTTTATAAATTACTGTTAGGTAAAAATACGGAGCAGTAATGGATTAATACGGATTAAGCACCACCAATAGCCTCTAACACTCAACTCCGACTTTCGGCCTTCACGAGGATACCCTGTTAATCTGCTCTATGCAGGGACAAACGAAAGAAGAGTAGAAGGTGATCAGTGCCTGGGCCTGACCACCTTCGTTTCACAACCTTCCTAATCCCCTCCTTTTAACGCAGCTCCAATCTAAGGTGTTGTGAGATCCGTACCGAAGGATGGATGATACAGAGGTTACTGTATATGAACGGAGCCTCAAGTGTACCAGGCGACTCCCTTGAGTAAATAGCCTTACTCTGGTATGCGGTGCTCTGCCGGAGCAGACAAAATACAACCGATAGAGATACAGGGATTTTGCGCTGTATGAAACCAAGGAGAAGGAAGTCCGGAGACCATCTTCCAAAAGCGCAGAGGATCCAAAAGCGCTAACTGGTGGGAAATAACCTCCCACAAGTGCACCTAAGGACCCGAAAAAGACTGTCCCGAAGAAGGAGAAAGGAAGTTACTTTCTTCCGAAACGTAGCTAGCCTGAATGGACATTATCAATGTTGGTTTGTGCAGATTCTGCAAAGAAGACGAAGAAACACCGTTGCACCTAGTGACTGACTATAAGGCAACTTTGCTGCACAGAGGTAGGTGCTTCGGTACACTCAACAAAAACCATAGAAAAACTTTTACCACTGGAACCAGCAAAAGTGCTGATCTTCTTGGAGGCATACTTTAAACTGCTGGGGTACTTTAATACAGAAGAGGGGAAGTACAATAGTTTTTTAGACGCAGTGCAATAGTCAACATCAAAAAAAAAAAGTAAAATTACAGCTTCTAATTTCACTAATGTAAGAAGTGCAACGAATAAAATATCAAAATATCAATTATCAAAGGATAGTCAAACAAAAATTAATATAAAACTTGGCATGAATACATTTTATAACTGACATGTGAATACCAAAAAGTAAACAAATAGCAAACGTTTAGCAGTTCAAAATTACACTTATGTACACTTTTGCAGTTTTTTAAAATTATATTGTAAAACTTAGATAGTATTACAAAGAAAAAATATTTATTATAAAACTTTTAATGTATAATCACGAACAAAACTGGAAAACAACAAGGCCATAGATCAATCAGATCTGTCGCATTAGAAATAGGGATAAAACTAAAAATAATTGTAACAACTAAACTCATAGACCACAAAATGTATAGCCGACTATGTTATTTAAGAACTTTTCTAAAGTTATTTGTTTTAACCAATAAATGAATATTTTTCTCTCAATTTCTTTTGTATAATTTATTGTTTTTAACTTTTACGACCTACAAAGGCATCCACAAAGAGATCTTCATTTTGAGACGCTATCATTTTGTGCCACACACGTTGGGAATACAGCTTTTAAAGTAATCGAGAGAAGTTAATTCTTTATTCATGATCACTTTTATGAGTTATATATGAACTAATTTATCAAGATGTTAATATATGCTTAACTGCAAAAAGATGATAATATAATCAGACCCTCCCTTTTAAATTGGATATCATAAAACAGATACACAGATAGAGATTCAGCTCATTTATATAAAATAGATATGATAATACTTAAACTACGGAGAGAAAAACACAAGTACGAAAAAAAAACATGCATTTAATAATGACGTATTTACCGTATATTACTGAAGGAGAGTCTGCAACCATATCTGAAAGGCGCGAGTCCTCACGCTAGACTGGCGGGAAGTGACTAGCGAAGACCCCTCTCCCGCCCACTGACGGGACACCGTCTCCCACCGCGATATCCTTTCCTCTTTGCCGTCTTCAGATAATACACTTCCTCTCAATAGACCTCTATAATAGACCCTCAGGCTTCAACTTCTCACGAAATTCCCACCTTTTATTTTCCGGCATGCAAAAGTTTCAGTCACTAACCCATCTATTTAATCAGATAACAATGTTAGGTTATATATTTAAATTAGTAAATGGTGAGAACTATTATACACTGAGCTTCCTTTTTTTACTATTAACTAACAAAAATTTTCAATATGCTTAAAAACTGTATATTACACTTAAATCACTTAAAAGGCAAATTATCAGAATGAAGCTATCCCTTCTCTATTTTCAAAACCCGTATTCTACCTGCTAAAATACCCAGTGGCGTAGCAAGGGAGGTGGAGGTGGTATTTTGAGGGTGTAAAAATGGAAAATGGAAAAAAATTTAAAATCATAAATAGCTAACAAAAAATCTGAAATTTTATACAAAAATGAGTTTTTAAGGTCGTTATTGTTTTTATGCTTTATGTGTGTAATATGTTTTCAAAGAGGGACAGGTTAGCTCAATGGTTAACGCACTCGCCTCTGGACTGGTATTCCGGAGTTCGATTCCTACCTGGCCCTCGATTTATTCACGCGAGAGGTGAATCTGAGTACGTTGTCCTTTGGAAAGGACGTTAAGTCGTCGGCCCCGAGCCTGTATGATGTCAGGTATTCATTAAAGATCACAACTCGGAATGCACTTGAGTTAGACAAAATTTAAGACTCCCAATGTAGAATTGGTAGAATCACCGATCAAACAAAAAGCTGGCAAATCATACCACCGCACAGGGTGCAAAAAAGGTTGCTGCGCCAGTGCTGTGTGCAATACATTAAACAATTTATAAAAACTAATATTAAAAAAAATAAAAAATAATATGTGAAAAATAAATAGATATTACCTTAGTCTGGCGGAGCACAACAGCGATTGGAGCAGAAGTATTCCAACCCTTACTAGTGAGTCCAAAAGTTCTCTTCCAACCTTCTGGGAAACCCATCTCCACTATAACTTAACAATCACGTCTTACTTCATTATGAGAGGAAACAAATGTCTCATACTATTTCAAGTAGCAACTGTATAAAACAATCCTCCACTGTTTTATTCAAAAGCAAATTATATTTGCCAGTAGTTTTCCTTGTTACATTATTAATAAGTGACTTCTCACTTTATATAAATTGATCACGCTGTTGATTTCAAATAAATTTTATTTTTTTTCGACAATTAAAGATTTCAACAAATAGTTATAATTTAATTTTAAAATATAAAATCTGTTTCCATATTACTTCCAGAAATTATTTATTTCATCGATTGTTTGGTTGAAAATACAATATTTTACCATAAGCAAACTTTGGTATAGCCTACTTTCAACTTCACTATAAGTAAACATAATACGAAACTCGTTAACAACTAACTCCTTTTTTGTTTCATTTCAATGTTTTATAATTTATCAATAATGTATCATTTGTTTAAATGTGGCTTCAATCTTTTTATCAGTTTTAATAAGCTTGAAATTATTGATCAATGTGACATGTTATTAAAATTGTTAACTGAGGGCCTGAATCGAAATTGTACGCTCTCTGGCCATACATGTCATATTGTACATCCCATTGTTGTAACTAAATTCAACTTCAGATTTTAAGTTCTTTAGTGATCATCTTAAATGTAGATAAACAATTACCTCACTTCTATAGTTTTAGGTATGATTTAGCAAAAATGTTTATCTTTTCCAATGTGATTGGTTCGCATTCAGATGTAATGGAATTCAAGGTTTCTACCTCTTCTAGGCAGAGAGCCTGCATTCTTCATACGCATAAATAAGTATTGCATATCATAAATAGGTGTTCAATTCATAATAGTCAAGTAACCAAATTTTCAATACATGTTTTACATATATTTCTAAGTTCTCCCTTTAAAGGAACTAGCTGATCTACCCGGCTTTACCCGGGAAATAATTTAATTTCAACTCTAATAATAAATTACATATAACGAAAACAAATTTAAATTTTCTATAGTTCCGTTACACTTAACTTTTTTGAGATAAACGAAATTAATACAGAATTAAAATTATAGATTACGCAAAAAATATATAATCTAACAGTGATTATAAATTTCACACATTGTCTAATAATATTGGAAGTTGATAGATTAGATTAAACAAATAATAAAAAGAATGTTTTTTGCCGAACAATACATCAAGAAATTTGAAAGAAGTCTAAGCTCATTAAATGTGAAATGTCTTATCTATGATACGAATTTTAAACCCCCAAATCGTTTCAATTAGGAACCAGTTAGTTGAAGAGGCTAAACCATATCACATTACATTTCATTCAATGATTTCAATTTGAAGACTTCACACAGTTTTAAATGTCCAATTAAAATTATATCAGTAAACATAATTGTCTCTTAAAAGTTTGAATAACAATATTTTGATGAAATATTATTTGAACAAAGCATGTGGAAATATTATCACAAAGAATAACCTACCTGCGGTTGCCATTACCAATTAAAGTCAAAATGTAAATAAACAGGTTATACAGCAAACCTTATCTATTATAGGTCCCTAGGGGGCCTGGGTTAGGCTGCCCCCCAGAGTTTAATAGCCTAAAACCACCCCAAGACCTAAAGAAAGTGCCTTGCAAAAGAATTTTTGAAAAAGGTCCATTGTAGGCCGAATGCATAAGGTACAAACATACATACATACATACAGAGCCACGAAGAGAATTTATATATAGATAGAATTCTTTGAAATTTAAGTTCAGTTGGAATGAGCTTGTAAAACTAAATTGAACCCGGTTGTTCTTGTCATCCTTTACTTGTTTTTATTTTTCTTGATTTATTCGTTAAATCGATAAACTCCCGTGAAAGCTGAGGTATATAATGCAAAAAAAAAAACAAATAAAAAGAAATATATGATTTAACTAATTCAATATTTAGACATCAATAATGGAAAATACAATACATTGAAAACAAATGATATTGGTACAAAGAACCTTTTGCTCTGGGATAAAGCACAGCTCTACGTTATTACTTTTCCTACATCTTATCTTCTTGAATCGGGATTTAGTCGCGTTTATCAACTGTTATCAAAAGATAGCACAGACTTAACATTATGAAAAGAGATGATCTTCGACTATCAATAACATTAATAAACTCAGATATAACATTAGATTCAGATATAAAGAAACTTGTCGAGGAGCATCAACAATAGGAATCCTTTGGATAAACATGCCTTCCATTTTTTTATTCATACACTTAACTTTAACGATTTTTTTTTAACCAGTGTACGTAAATAATGCTGCTGAAAATTTCTTCTTACTACTATTACTGACTATTGTAATTACCATTTTTATTATAATCGTAGAATACGTTATTTGTATTAAATTAGTTCCAATTTAAAAAATAAAAATTATATACTATTCCTTTTCATAATTAAAATCTAAAATTAATATTTGAATTAGTGAAAAATCGAAAGTTCTTATGCCTAATAAGTATGAATGTGTCCACAAAGAACAAAGGAAGGGAAAGAGGTCCATAGTTCAAAAAGATTGAGAACCAATGATCTAGATATAAAATATATTTTCTAAGTCAACATGTTATCATGAAGATGTGAATATTGTTCTCAATTCTAATTTATAAATGAAAATAGAATAAAAGGAGAGAGGTTTGTTCTTAATTTGTATTTGAAGTTTATTTTGATCGTGATGTACGACAATTATTCCTCTATGTATCCTAATTCTAGTTTTTGTTTAAAAGAACAGAATGGTACGGAAGCGTGTCTGTTGTAGCCGGACATGATAGCTTGCTGGAGTTTCTCAAGGTCGATGGTAGGGTGTTTGCCAGTCGTTACTAAAGAGGCTGGAAGGCCTGGCGAAGAAGGTCTTAGGTGATGTATTACACTTGAGTCAGTAACTTATTCAATTGGCTCGCCTCTCCATTAATAGCTTGATCAATCAGAAAGTAACATATTCGAACTGTATACCAAAAAGAATTCTTGAAACCATAAACTTCAAAAGATATATTAGAACGTCATTAAAAACTTTCTCTTTTAACATAGTTGAATCAACCTTAATATTCAATGGTTACAGAAACTGTTAGGAAGAGATTGGAACTGGAAATAACCACTGGAGATAGGAGACATAACTAAAGACTTGGGTGGATCTGTTAACTCATCATTAACTATTCCTATTTCATATTATCTGGAATGCACTGAAGACACTATGTATCATCATTAACATGCTAAATACTTCCACTACGTTAATACTTTAGTGCTACCTTGTATAACATTACTAAGATTAATGTTTGCACAATATTGTACTTTTACGATAGAAAGGTCTAATCTGTATTGGAGGATTTAATATAAAGTATTCTAGGCGGTACTACGACGAAATTGGTTTCATGTGAGTGCAGTGCTCAGGAGGTAAGTAATTCTCATATACTTGAGTTTTACCCTGGTTCTCAAGAGCCCGTTTCAACTTTGAAATCATTACAGGACTTTATAGGTCAAACTTATAGAGTAGCCCTTGGTTATTAAAAGAATGAATTTAAGGATTTCATCTACAATATCAGAAAGGTGAAGGAACCTCATACTTCCTTCCCATCTCCATTTAGGTAAAAAAGAGTAATAATAAGTAATGGGAATTTATATGGAGCTTCTTCCATCCAGACATAATGTTTTCAACGTAGTCAGCGGTGTACCAGTAGTTTTTATGTGATGGAGGGTCGTGGAAGCTCGCCCCCGAGAGGTCCGCCTTGGGCATATCCCAGGGGATGAATGGCACCTATCTTAGGCTAGGGCTTGTTGCTCCTGGGAACAACGAAAGAGTTTATGGCGAAAGAGTTTCAGCTTAAAAAAGGCATCAGCATGGTTTTGTTATAATGTGTGATATGGCCGAAAGGATTAGGTATGCTTCATTATACCAAATCATTATGCTATAATTATCATAAGGTTATATATATATTAATTTGAAATAAGGAGAAGTTTTGAATTGGAACACATGAATAATATCGTAGGATGGACTGAATAAATGTTTTATAGGTAGATAATTTTTGTACTTATAACACTATGGTAGACCAAAGCGTCTAAAATAGGTATGCTTAACAAATTCTTAACTACAGACCAAAAACCTCTATGGGGTTTAAAAGGATCACACATTGCATGATCCCTTCCACATATGAGACTTCATAAGAAAATACTGTACAGAAGTAAATTGATGTTTAACATTTTCAATTTACCAAATGAAATTTGAAATTATCTGTGTTACCGAAATAATTATATTATGAATTCAGTTGGTTGAATAATAAAAGAAAAAATCATGGTTCTATTAACTGTTTATCTAATAAATTACTTGATTAGATTTTACAAGTATGATTTCTTTGCAAGACGATCTGTTAACTATAGACTTTCAATTCTAAAGTCACTTATAAAGGTGTGAAATTCTCTAATAATTTTATCTATGTAGAAGAATATTCTATTTTTTTTAAGTTTATTACAATTTAAAACATTTATTCTCGAGATATAAAGATACAAGCCAATTTGAAATCATATCTAAATCAAAAAAAACAAGAAATCAGGTGAAATGAGATTTCCAGAATGCTTTATAGCTTTTAAAGAACGAAAGTTAATTAGATGCTACTCTTTGTAACTTGTAGGAATTACAAAGAGTAATTTATTCACTCAACTTGATGTTTCATACAGTGATAACTTCAAACAGTAAGTATGATTTTCTTCCTAACTTACTTGTGCAATCTCATAAGTACTTAAACAGTTTAATATTATTGGCATGTGCAAATAATTAGATGACTACTTAATGATTACTTTCAATGAATATCATAGTTTGACTTTTAAATCAGCATTCTTTTTGGTTAATACATTTTATATCTTTTTACTAAAATAAACCTTTGTGGATTAAACATAATGTTAAAAAAAAATTTAAAATGCTTATTATGGTTTATTTATGAAGTATAATTATCTATTTATTAATGGTACATATTTGCTACAGAATATTTCAAAATATATCTATTTACTTCGAAATATGCTAAACTAATTAAAATATTTTTCCTTAATTTATTTTTTACAATTACTATAATTTAAGATGAATTAAGAAATAATAATTCCATTGAGTTATTAAAATGAATTGTGAAAGTTATACTTCTTATAATTTATTAGCATTAAGAAAACAGAATATTTTTGATATATGTCATATTAAAGATGTACATCTTCATAAAGTAAAGATGTTCATACTTCATAAATAATCCAGTATTAATCATTGTACATTTTATATATGAAACATATTACAACTTAGACTCCCTAAAAATGAGATTATGTTAATTAAACATTCATTAAGAAGGTACATTAAGAAAGTGTAAGTTACTTAGGTTATTGATGGGAAGTAAATTTCATTTTGGGATTGTAATTTAAAAAAGAAAGATATTTATTTTTGTAATTGGTATTGATACAATTAATAATATTGAACACTGTTTAAAAATGACCACTCCAAACTTTTTTTTCAACAGCATTAAATATTGATAACATTATCATTACAACCAGTGAAATGCTTGCAGGCATTCATTAGAATGAATTAATTGAAATATTAACTATTGTTGTTGCTCCTACAAATGAGGTCCTTTGCAATCCAACTTATTTTAAAGGCTTAAAAATCCTTCTATTGGGAGACTTTGAATGATGAATTGCAAATATTTTTCCAAAATCTATAATCACTCAATATACTCTCAATAATGAAGACCCACATTATACTAATCAATTAATTAAATTGATTATGAATGAATTCGATAATATATTTACTCACAGTACTGTTGAGTGCATACTACTTCAGTGTTTTTTATGTTGTGCACAAATTATACTTAGTACAATATTTCTGTTTACAGTCTTTCATTTAGTGAGATTATTTCTATAGTATAATCTTTTATATTAAGTAATCAAAAGCTAGTTGTCTAAATGTCCATACTTAGGAATTATATTAATGAATATGGAAGGAAGGATAGCATATGCATGTAGTCCATGGAAGGCAGTCAAATGTAATATGCACACATGTTTTATTTTAAGATATTTACAAATTTAATGTGTTTCATGAAACTTATTCCTGAAAGTTATTTAAAAAAATATTATATTTTAAATTATAACTATAATTCTCAATTCCTTATTGATATTAATCATATAGCAATAATCATAAAATGTATGACTGAACAGTGTAAAAAGAAAAGTTTCAAATAAAATAACTATCAAAAAATTTTCAATTTTTATAAAACATTTAACAAATTTGTTTGATTTTATAATGAAGTAAAAAGAAGTCATAATGGGGTTGGCCATTCTGTTCTAGGACTGTGTAAGTGAACTCTTGGACTCCCTAAAGTTCCTTGCATGCTGGAACCAGTCTGCAACTTCCCTTCATCGAAGAAACATGCTGGAGAATCCACTTCGGCTTATGCCAAGGTAAATTCAACAATTTTATTTGTTCACACATAATGTCACTTGATATTTTCTGTTAACACTAGTCTTTTAAATATAATTTAACTATATTTCAAAACATATGTGTTAACTGATATGGAATAAATTACAATTTAAATGGTAGTTAATTTTCTGATTTACTTGTATTAAAATAATTACTTCTTTTTTATTCACTTGTATAAAACAAACGTAGAATACGTGTTATTATCACGAATGGTAATATAAAAAATACATTTTTCATTTATTGAACTGAACCATAGTTTTCGTCAAAAAAACATGGCCGACAATATACTAAGGTAATATAATGGGAAAGTAATATTAACAATTTTTTGTTGTTGTTCAGAGATAATAGCATTTCATTCTTACGCCAACACTACTCTTTTAACTATAATTCAATTATGTTTCCACACATATATGTTCAATTTATTGCAATAAATTATAATTTAAATGGTAGTTAATTTTCTGCTTTACTTGTATTAAAATAATTGCTTCTTTTTTATTCACCGACATAAAACAAACGTAAAATACATGTTATTATCACAAATGGTAACATTTTTTCTTTATTGAACTGAACCAAAGTGATATTAGTTTTCGTCAAAAAAACATGGCTGACAATGCACTAAGGTAATATAATGGGAAAGTAATATTATTTTTTTTTTGTTCAAAGATAATAGCATTTCATTTTTTCGTTAACACTACTCTTCTAACTATAATTCAACTATGTTTTCTCACATATATGTTGAATTTATTGCAATAAATTACAATTTCAATGGTAGTTTATTTTCTGATCTACTTGTATTAAAATAATTGCTTATTTTTGATTCACCGATATAAAGTAAACGTATAAATATTATAAGCAGTAGAGTGCTATTAGTTTTCGTGAAAAAAACATGGCTGACAATGTACCTAGGTAATATAATGGGAAAGTAATATTAACCATTTTTTTTGTATTAATAACTTATTAGGGTATAATAGGTTTGTTTGTAAATGAAGAAAACGACAAAAATTACTTTATGTTTGACATATACCAGAATATTATGACTAGTCACAACCATGACTGACAAAGATTTCACACTATTTTATATTACCATTGAGGCAATATTAACATGTGTGTATTTTTGCAGGTACAGACGAAAGGATACCTGTACACAGGTTAGTGGGCATGTTATGTGTTTAAGCATGTAATCATTTCAGGTTTATGTGTTCAGTTTATTACAGTACCCAGCAAAGCATACTCAACGTCTTACACTGTTTGAAACCCTTTTACTTCCACTGTTCTTCCTAGACAGATCGTAATCTGTTAGGTCTCTATAAGAGTGATTCTCAGGGGTGTCTATAGCATTTCTAGGTGTCTCTCAGTGATTCAAAATAATATCTCACCATACCTCATCTTACACATTGCATCTATTATGACCGCGATTTTTTTCCTAAGAAGATCTACTCACCTCAAATATATTTTATATGCAACGAATATGTTCTACCAATGGCGTGATTACATTTCTTCACCACTCTGAGGAAATAATTTGCAACGACTTACAATTTGCAACAACATTATTCCTTCGTCAAAACAGGCAGGACGTAAAATCATTTCAATGGATTGAAGAAGAAATTCGAGGTCCTCCCTATCCCTATAAAACGTTTTAGCCCCAAAGACTGAAGAAGACGCCAAGGCTCAACAAGTTTATATTTATCTGAGCAGAAGAAGAAACAAACTGAAAGTAAGTTTCATTTTCTTTATTTTTTAATGATTATTTTTATCGTATTATATTTGATGTAATTAAAATATTTCTTGGAGATTTGCATACAGTCTGTTTCAGCTATTTGTAGAATTAAGAACTCCCCAACTTCAAGCAGATTCAGAACCACTACCCCAGAAACATGACAATGACTTTTCAGGTATATGAAGTTGTGTAATTATTCTTATTGTAATTCTACTGTGTAGGTAACTTATCGTTGAATACATAGGTGTTTTATATTTTTTTTAAATCTCTATGTGCATTACTGTTTCAATCTACTCTCTTGTGTAACTCATATGTTATGGAACTAGTAACGCTCTTGATGTGTAGAAAGAGATGTGGTTATATGTTTCGTTTATGATATTAAAGGTATATGTGTGAGGTACCTCATATGTGTTGAATAGAATATGTGTTTGATGTATTTAAGTCTGTAGTTATCTAATTATTTGTAAACTTCATCATTATGTAAACAAGTTTAAATAACTGAAAATGTTACTCAGTTTTTAAATGGGACCCAATACAGCATTCATCTGACAGTTTCAGTAATGTTTCTATACATTTAGTTTTGCGCTTTGTTTTTTATGTTTTAAACTGTTATTTTATTTACAAGTAAATATATATATATATATATATATATATATATATAATATATATATATATATATATAAATGCACTATGTTAGAATTTAGCATCACATAATATATTCTAGAATGAACTTCTAACTTCTGTTTTATTTTATAAGAAGAAAAAAACATATAATTTACAAAAATCCATTGACAAATTATTCAATGTTTATAATTTTTTTGGAAACAGCTTAATATTATATTTTAAAGAGTGGGAAAAACTGAATAAGTCAAGTTAAGAGGAAGTACAGTTAAAGGTAGTTTACGGTTTATTTAGTATAAAGCCGTATACTAAATCAATACTGGCTATTGATGCCAGTATTTAAAAAAAGTCAATAAGAAAAATAATAAATGCTAAAATATGTAAACTTTTATAATTATTTTTCTGCACGAGCAACACTGAATGAGCTAAAAGTTTCGTATTATCATTAAACAACTCTGGCTTATCATTCAAATATGTGATCAGTCCTGTTAACTTACTATGTTCAGATTTAATTTTGACAACCCAAAAAGCGAAAATGGTGTGAAATTTGAAATACTAATATGTTTCTAATTACTGAAAGTTTTCCTTAAAAATCAATGTATTCACACATTAGTTAATATTTAATAAATATCATTAATCTTTAATTTAATTCTAATAAGCATGATTCTTTTATAGAAAAGAAAGAAAACCAACTTACATGGATTGAAGCAAATGAAGTATTTGCTTCCCAAGATTTAGAATTCTACAAATCTCCTAAAACATTTTATATAGATAGCTTATCTGTATCTTTGAGGTGTAGAGAAGAAGCCATAGTCTCCATAAAGAATGATCTCCAAGTACCTCAAAACACAGTTTTAGCTGATGAAAACCATTCTGATCTAGAATCTTCCAAATATGAGGGTGATGTTAAAGATTATAAACTAATAAGTTATCCTATTAGGTTTTTCCACCAAAGTTTTAGTATTTCAATATTTGTAACCACATACAATACAGGTTACTTAATAGTAACTTTTAATTGTAAAGTTTAATTTATACTTGAGTAAAATAAAAAAGTATATTTTGAAAATAAATCTCGGATTGTATTGATATTGCACTGAAAAATTGTATTTTGTTGTTAGTTAACATTTAAATAAAAAAGAAGTTGTTGAAATTACCTATTCTATTGTATTTCTTGCTGGCTTTATTTTGATTTGATTTGAGTATATGGTTATAAGTTATATTCAGAAGTTACGGTCTATATATTTTACTGGGTAACTTTCAAAGGTATAAAAATGTATCTTCTATATTTGTTTTAATACCAAATTCTTTTTGTAGTTCAATAATAATAATAAGTTATTGACTATTTGTAATGTGTATTATTATTTAATATATATGAAAATAGTACTAATGTAGCTATATGTTTATTTGCTGTTAGAAATATTGTTAAATTTCATACATATAGGAATCGCTGGGATTTTATCAGAATTCTTTTATTTCAAGAGTTTCATTGTCCATCAAATCTTTATATATGTCAAGTTTTGCAACTGAGAGTCTGTCTTAGATATTCTTGAATTAAATTCCTAGTTTTCAAAGCACGTCCTATATAAATGTATAAATGAACAGATATGAGGATACGCATATAAATTAAAACACTTAGAAAACAAACGCTTTTAAAAAAAAAAACAAAGTAAAAGCAACTTCGGTTTTGTTTCAGTTGTTGTTAATACTTAAAAACAAATTGTTTTTATGTTATTATAATCTAACACTCCTCGCGAAAGTGATATATTTGTGTAATCTGTAAACTCCAAGAGGAAAATTATTATGCCATTTTGTTCAATGAATGAACTAATTATGAAAATCTAAATAAAAAATGTTGGTTAAAAACCCTGATATAGTTTTAATCAGATTCTGACAAAGTTGGGTTTTGTTGAAATGAGTACTCCTAATATGTAAAAAAAATTAAGTTTTTTGTTGTGATTAACTAACTGATTTGTATAATTCAATTTCAGGTGGTCTAAAAATCTGGGAATGCTCTCACGATCTAGGAAAATATATTCTCAATAATTTAACTGAAATTGTAAAAGATAGAGATGTTATTGATCTTGGATGTGGATCAGGAGTTCTAGGTATCCTCTGTTTGATTCATGGAGCTAGGAGTGTTTGCTTCCAGGATTATGTAAGTTTAAACATATTTCATATTAATAAATATTAATGTTTATACTACTTTAAATAATACTATTTTACATTATTTTACTAGATTTATAGCTAAACAAACTATTTTAAAATGTTTATACATGTTCTTTAAAAATTAATATTAATGGTTTATTAGAAGTAGTAATATAATTTTTTTCAATGTATAAACAGAATTTCATTAATTCATAAAAATTTCAGTAGTACAGTGATCTGGGTTCCATTCATTCTAAATTTATTTTCTCTTCATCGAAATTGATCTGTTCCAACGTTCTTCTTTTCTTTAATACATCTTCAAGGTTGCACGAATAAATATGAACTTTTTTTTTCTGAATGTTAAATGGATATCAATAACTAAACATTTTAATAAACTATTATTTGCCATTTATTAAACATACTTTCCAATCTTTCTATGACTGTATAATACAAATGTTTTCATCATGTATATTTATACCGAAGGTAAAACACTATATATACACTGTGGTCAGATTTCACGAAAATAAATCAGCTAAAATCAATGTCCAAACCACAGTAAGAAATTCAGAAATAGAACTAAAATATTTTGACCAAGTGACTGATAAGTGATCAAGAGTTATTTGATATAAAAGAAGACGTAGGGGAAAGTAGACTTAATAGTATTTTAAGATAAGAGATAAGAGAAGTATTTTAAAACGAGTAAAAGGCGAGGAAAAGAAAAAAGTTAACCACTAGTGTCCAGGATAAATTCCTCTCCCTCTCAATCGCCAACAATGATTGACTAACTACTATTGAATGATTCAAGTCCTCACTGTTCTTTAGAGTAGTTCATATCTTTCTACCTGATGACGACACAGTCAAAATAAAGTAGTGAGTTTTCTCCGAGCTCTTGTATGAGATTTCTTTCTGCGAATATAATATATATATATATATATATATATATATATATCAATGATCAAACCACAATAAGAAATGGGAAAACAAGACTAAGATCTTTCAACCGTAACAAGCGGTCTTCGTCAGAGTCAAAAACCCAACTGACGAAGACCGCTTGTTACGGTTGAAAGATCTTAGTCTTGTTTTCCCATTTCTTATTGTGGTTTGATCATTGATTGTTATTTCACGTGTTTATGTGAAATCTTTATATATATATAGGTGTGTTCTCTAATCGGGGTTCGGTCAATTTTCCAGGATAAAAAATCAAACTCTCGTTGCCAACGTTTCGGTTTTATTTAAAACCTTTTTCATAGGCAGAAGTAAGAAGTTTTGTAACTAAGAAAACGAAATTTACATTATTTAAAGGAACAACAATGTTAACAGGACAAAACCTTCGACTAGACTAATAAGATAACATTACAAAATATAATGTTATCTTATTAGTCTGTTCATTTTGTAATGTTATCTTATTAGTCTAGTCGAAGGTTTTGTCCGGTTAACATTGTTGTTCCTTTAAATAATGTAAATTTCGTTTTCTTAGTTACAAAAATTCTTACTTCTGCCTATGAAAAAGGTTTTAAATAAAACCGAAACGTTGGCAACGAGAGTTTGAATTTTTATCCTGGAAAATTGACCGAACCCCGATTAGAGAACACACCTATTCTATCAAACGGTCGATATATTATTGAATCTGTTATATATATATATATATATATATATATATATGATCAAACCACAAAAAGAAATGGGAAAACAAGACTAAGATCTTTCAACCGTAACGAATGGTCTTCGTCAGAGTCAAAAACCCAACTGACGAAGACCGCTTGTTATGGTTGAAAGATCTTTGTCTTGTTTTCCCATTTCTTTTTGTGGTTTGATCATTGATTGTTATTTCACATGTTTATGTGAAATCTTTTATATATATATATATATGTTCAAAATCGAAGAAGAGTATGATTACACAGAGTAAAGAAACACATTTGCCAATTCAAATTTTTTGAAAATTTGTCTTTAAGAGAAAAAAGAAAGAGTCAGACCGGTCTGACCAAGCACACCGGAGACGGGTGCTGCCTTTGCGAGCGGGGTCTCCCTCTCCCTTTTTCCTGAAATTTTGAGATTTTCCTGAGACAGATTTTCCGAAAATTTGAACTATTAACTGTATTCCCTTATTCTTCTTCAATATTTGACTTCTATATTTTCAGTTTAGATCGTCTTTCCGATATTATAGTGAATATATGTACATATAACTGTGTATATGCAATATAAATAAAATATGATATATATATATATATATATATATATATATATATATATGTAACTGTATAACAAAATCAATAGTAATTAACTGTTTGATAGAATAGGTGTATTATGCAATCCAGATTCGGTCAATTTTCTAGGTTCAAATACAAACTAGAGAGTTTAGTCGAAGGTTTTGACCAGTCAAGGTTGTTAGTTCGTTTAATGTAAGTTTAAATTTCTAATTAAAAAAAATGTTTGCTTCTGCCTATGAAAAAGGTTTTAAAATAAAACCGAAACGTCAGTATTGAAAGTTTTATTTTGAATCTATAAAATTGACGGAATACCGATTGCATAATGCACTTATGTAATTATAATTATTGAAAATTAGACCGTATGTAACTGAAACTTGCTTTTTAATTAAGTTTCTCAATTTTCCAGTTGTTACTGTATCCACAGAATATAGTAAATTACCAATCGACATGTTAAATGAACACATGTTTCTGCACATGTTAAATTTAACATGTCGATTGGTAATTTACTCTATTCTGTGGATACAGTAACAAGATCGTTATTCAGGTAACTCGAGAAACTTATGAAAAAAGTAAGTTTCAGTTAAATATGGTCTAATTTTCAACAATGTGTATATACAGGAAGGACTGCTACCAAAATTTACAAATTATAATTATATAAATAATTGTATCTTATTGAGTTAACAAAAAACAAATGTCAATGGTTTATGTATAATGAAAACTTTAATATTAAGTATCGAATAACCTCTGTGATTCAAATAGCATTGCGGTTTGTAGAATTGTGAGGTGCTGAAGCATTGGACAATACCAAATGTCTTTATTAACGCTCCCGCTTCTCTTAGCCAGTGTTGCTTCTGGTCTGGAGACTGGGAGTCTTTTTCAAACAAGCATGGAAAAAAATACAACATTATTTTCTCCTCTGAAACCTTATACAACACTGAATGTTATCAAAAACTGAATTACCTTTTAACAAAACTACTTACCAGTGATGGAATTGCGTATCCTTTATTTTTTTATATTTAAAAAATTATTGTGAATAATTTTAGTAGTTGAAAATTAGATACTTTGAAGACAACGGTTTATTTAGATCACTGAAGAGTTCTACCAGTCCAGATATGAGCGCAGAAACCTTAGGGCTATCTACCCTCTGTTAGATGGGTTACATGTCATACCGTTGATCGAGTGCCATTCCCTCGGTCATGTGACTTATCCTTGGTTAAATTATTGTCAAATCGAAAATGAGACACCCTTTCTTTCTTTGTATATCCCGATAGCGATGAAGTGTATTTGGGGAGGGGGTAAAACAAAATTATTTTATATTAAGGCTTATCATTCAATATTCTGAATATTACAGTTCAAGTAAATGCTATAGATCAAATAGATGGATTTTAATTGCTTTAACGACCTTTAATTATAAAGAACTAATTCTATAATTATAAAAAAATATAAATGAAACAAATTGCAATATTTGAACAATTATTACATTCCAGAAAGTTCATTAATGTAAAAATTGTTTCTTTTGTTTACCCAATATGACTTTTTTGGTGGTGGATGAGTGAGGAGTTCGTTGCTGTTTCAGACGGTAGGGTCACTTAATCGGCCTGCGGGGGAGTGGATTTGAACCCCTGAACCCTTGCTTGTTTGTGTTGCATGGATTTTTTGTGTTGCTGATTAGTTGGGATAATATTAGTAAACGTTGATATGTCTGTCATTGATTGGTTACTGTTTTACTTCTAATAAACTAAGAGAAAGACAAATCAGCCTTCTCAGGTAGGTACAGATAAAGATGCGTATTTATCTGTATGTATATGTAAAAAATAATACTGAAAACGAGAAAAGAAAAATAACACAGTATTCCTCGCAATATTTATTCATTATTCCTGATGATAATTCATATTTGTACAGCAAAGCCTAAACAATTAGTATGTGCTGCGTAAAAAGTCAAAGTAACTGAGACAAAAATCGGCCTCCGACTGGGAACATAGCATTAACACAACTGGAACATAACAACTCAAAGGAAGTGTTGTTTACAGTTAGTATTCAAATACTACTCCACTTATATTGCATTTCATGCTAATGGACTTTCCAGACTAAAATCATGTTTAACGGTGTCTTCCTTCCCTGCTAGGCCCTTTATCCTTAATTCGTTAACGGTGTCTTCCTTACCTGCTAAGGCCCTTTATCCTTAATTCCTTAACGGTGTCTTCCTTCCCTGCTAAGGCCCTTTATCCTTAATTCGTTAACGGTGTCTTCCTTCCCTGCTAAGGCCCTTTATCCTTAATTCGTTAACGGTGTCTTCCTTCCCTGCTAAGGCAATTTATCCTTAATTCTTTAACGGTGTCTTCCTTACCTGCTAAGGCCCTTTAACCTTAATTCCTTAACGGTGTCTTCCTTCCCTGCTAAGGCAATTTATCCTTAATTCCTTAACGGTGTCTTCCTTCCCTGCTAAGGCCCTTTATCCTTAATTCCTTAACGGTGTCTTCCTTCCCTGCTAAGGCCCTTTAACCTTAATTCCTGATATTAGTGAAACTGTTCTAGTTTCTTTCCAACCTATTGAACAAGTCTTAGTTATTAACAGATACTAATAACTATAAATTAGTAAATTCCGTTTAAAAACAGTACTACACAAATAAAACATACAAATAATTACGATCTTGAAAAGTCATTTTGGAATAGAATTTCAGATTTTTTTTTAGCTTTTTATTATTTTAATTGTTTTCTATTTTTACCCCCTCAAAACGCTGCCCCCTGGCACGAGACCTCGGGGTGAGTCCTGCCCCCCTTGCAGCACCACTGTAGCGAGCAATGAAACCCTTTAGAGCAGGCATGGGCAACCTTCTGTGAACTGAGAGCCGCATTATATAATTTTCAAGTGACCGCGGGCCGCATGGTAATTTCTGTGGTATTTCGATATATACAGGTTATATGTATAATGTATTTTTATAAAGATATAGAAATACATATTGTACGCTATATTAATGTGTCAATAATTATCTAACTTTTTATTGTTCCTATAATGAGAATTATTATTCATATCTCATTATTTCCTTATGATAAATAATGATCACAAACAATCTTCAAAAGATTAGTGCGTCATTTTTGAAAAAACTAAAACATTTTTTGCTATAGAGCTCTCTATCTCTCATGTTGTAATTTCCTTCAAAAAGTCAGGGTGAGCTTTTTTTAATAACCAAAAAGCAAAGGAACTTTTAATATTAAGATAGAATTCCAGATAATCTCCGAGGGCCGCACAAATACATGTGCTGGGCCGCATGTGGCCCGCGGGCCGCAGGTTGCCCATGCCTGCTTTAGAGTAAAAACTGTTAAATACAATTTTTATTTTTTTAAAAATAAATATATATTATTTTAATAAGCCCTGATTTAAACCCCTTGCTGAACCACTGTAGCGAGCAATGAAACCCCTTAGAGTAAAAACTGTTAAATACAATTTTTATTTTAAAAATAAATATATATTATTTTAAAAGCCCTGATTTATTGAAACGGTTATTGATTGATTGTAGACAGTTAAATATAGGTTATACATATTAAATTTGATCCCAGTTGACTGAAAAGACATAGCTTGAAGAGTAGTGCTCTAGATAATAAGTGAGAAGACTGTATAGCGCCGGTCTTTCTAATTCCTTGTAGTCAATTTACTAATGTAGTTTCGTTACCTTCTAACAAAAATCAAACTTTTAATTCTCCTCTGTTTAGATATTTATCTAAGAATTTACCCAATATCATCATCGTGATTTATTATTCCTGAATTTCCAGTTAATATTATTCATGATTTTTGTCATCATGAATAATAAATAAATATTGCAAGGAAGAATGTTTTATTTTTCTTTTGCGTTTATTATATGATAATACAGATTATTATCTGTATTAGATAAATACGTATCTTTATCTGTACCTTCTTTCATGAGGCTAATTTGTCTTTCTCTTAGTTTATTAAAAGTAAAACAGTAACCAACCAATGAAAAAGTAGTCTTTCTTTTTCCATAGACATATCAACGTTTTTACTAACATTATCCCAACTAATCAGCAATAACAAATCAAAATAACATAAACAAGCAAGGGTTCAGGGGTTGAAATCCATTCCCCCAGGCCGATTAACTAACCTTTCCGTCTGAAACAGCGAGGAACTCCTCACCCGTCCAGCACCAAAAAAGTCATATAGGGTAAATATGACTTAGAATTTAAGGTAAGCTATTCATCTGAGGTATCTAGTAATATCTTAGTTAAAGTTTTGTTTGTTTTCAAACGCCAATACTTATAAGGCTTTTACCTTTTAGTATAGTTCTAGGGGGGCGGAAATTGTACCTTTATTATTTAGCACCTATTGAGCCACATTACCTGATGATTTTACATTAGTAGTCCTAAATTTTGCCTAACTCAAATTTATTTACAGTAGGGATCTTTAAGTAGTACCTGACATAGTTCAGGCTTGGGAGCGACGTACTCAGATCTATTTACCTCGCATGAATAAAACGAGGAAGAGAGTGGGTATTGAACTCTGGTTCTACTGTCCAGAACCGAGCACGTTGCACTGTGATAACGTTGGTTATGAATATGTACTTTTCTTACCATAGCATAATCAGATTGTTTGCTGCAAAATCATACTACTTTGGATTGGGAGGAAGTGTTCAAGAGTTCAAAAACTACTTATCCCAGATGGAATGTTTCCAAACAACTACAGTCTTTCATTGGGACCAAGGTTAGTAATATATTTATTTAAAAGTAAATTTATTATTCTAGAACTATCTTTCATATAGAAAAATTAAAAGCACACACTTACAGTCTCTAATTTTCGGTTTGAACCGTCTTCAGGAGAGGGAAGAGGTGGAAACCAAGCGAACTGGTTCAGATACGGTTGGAGACGGGGTTGATGAACTAGTGCGCTTGGTTTCCCCCTCTTATTTCTCCTGAAGACGTTTCAAACCGAAAATTAGAGACTGTAAGTGTGTGCTTTTAATATCTCTATGTTTCTTTTTCTACATTGAACTATATATATACATAGTGTAAACAGGAAAACGATCCAAAAGGACAACAAACGTTTAACGGTGAATCACAAACACAGAACTAAGGAATAAACACACTTACTGTCTCTAATTTTCGGTTGAACTGTCATCAGGAGAGTTGAGATAGGGACACCAAGCGCACTTGTAAGCGACGGTTGGGGACCGTCCCCAACCTAGTCCCGGTCAAACTCCTAGAAAGTACACCGAATCCCGATTAGAGAACACACCTATACTATCAATCGGTCGATATATTATTGAATCTGTTATATATATATTTGGTTTATATAAGAAGAAATATAGGATTTTATGAGCATATAGGAAGAATGTATGGAGATGTATATGAAAAAAGTTTTAAATAAAACTGAAACGTTGGCAACGAGAGTTTGATTTTTTATCCTAGAAAATTGATCGAATCCCGATTAGAGAACACACCTATTCTATCAAACGGTCGATATATTATTTAATTTTTGGTTGAACCGTCTTCAGGAGAGATAAGAGAGGGAAACCAAGCGCGCAGTGCACCTGACCTTAATCTTAAGAGATAATGCTTCATTTTATTTGTTTTTATTCATTCATTTTATATATTTTTCATTTGCTTAATTTCTTTTAAGTTTTATTCTCTATTTTTTATTAAAGATTAGTCCATAATTTTTAATTTTTATTAATCTATGTATTATTTCTTCCGTTCATCCCTCAGTTTTTATTTTTTATTATTTATTTGTTTTTGTGTTTACTATTATTTTTCATATTCCTATTTTAATCAAAATTGATTCTTGTCTACCTTATTCTCTGTGACCGGGTGCGTATGTGGCAACATTGTTGGTCTCCAACCGTCTCTGTACCAGTGCGCTTGGTTTCCCTCTCTTATCTCTCCCCTGAAGACGGTTCAACCGAAAATTAGAGACTGTAAGTTTGTGTTTTCAATTTCTCTATGTTTCTTTATGTACATTGAACTGTATTTGTCCATTTCGGATCGTATTTTCATCGAAAAAGTATATATATAGGTGTGTTCTCTAATCGGGGTTTGGTCAATTTTCCAGGATAAAAAATCAAACTCTCGTTGCCTACGAGGCAACTATAGGCAACGAGAGTTTGATTTTTTTATCCTGGAAAATTGACCGAACCCCGATTAGAGAACACACCTATTCTATCAAACGGTCGATATATTATTGAATCTGTTATATATGTAGGTGTGTTCTCTAATCGGGTTCGGTCAATTTTCCAGGATAAAAAAATGATCGAATCCCGATTAGAGAACACACTTATTCTATCAAACGGTCGATATATATATATATATATATATATATATATATATGGTATTTACTTACTATGGCACTGTCTCACCATCATTGTCACTCTCACGTCTGGTCTTTTTCGTAGCATTTGGAATGGATATGTTACCACTAAAGACTTGGTCTTTTCAAAAGGAAATGATCAAAAGAGATCTATTTCTGTCCTTTTTTAAAATGTTTCTAAAATATGCAAGACAATTGTCATTGAACAATGCTATGGCTCTTCCTTTGACAATTTGGGTGTCACCTTCCTGCAAGAGTAATCCAGCGATTCCTGTGCTACCTATTTTGAAAATATTTTCGTGTTCTGTGACGTAAATTATATGACATTTATAGTCGTATATCAATAAAATTGTATGATGGAGAGTTCGTATCTCGAGGTATTACTATATAGTAATAGTATGTATTCTAGTTAAGTTCGAAAAAAATGATTAACAAATACGTTTATTATTATTAATCTTCAAAAATTTTATCTTTGGATTAATTAATTGATAAATTCATGTATAAACCTTATTTTCAGGGGTCCAGAGGGAAATCATTGAAATTAAATTCAAATGACAATATTTGTACATGTACAAATAAAGTGACTGTTGCCTTCTCACTCCACCTGACGACAACCATTAACAGGTTTGAAATATTGAAAATAGTGTAATGTTTTCATTCATGTTTTTTTCTGTTTTTAATGTATATATATGTATGTATGTATATATATTCCCAAAAGTATATATATATATATATATATATATATATATATATATATATATATATAAAATTCAAAACGAAGGAAACACACAATAAGACACAGACATAACTCACATCGATATTTCGACCATCGTCGTCATCAGGAGGTGTGAAGAGCGAAGAGTCCCGCAAGAAGGCAGGACGCTCTTCACACCTCCTGATGACGACGATGGTCGAAATATCGATGTGAGTTATGTCTGTGTCTTTCTGTGTGTTTCCTTCATTTTGAATTTATTTTATTTAAAAAAGTCCGCTGGACCGTTTCTTTTAATTATATATTGATATATATACATATGTACTTTTTCTTCTTCTTGGAATTTCGTCAATGTTAATATATGGTATCAGCTTTTCGCCAACGTTTCGTCTTTGTTTTAAGACATCCTCAAAGCTATAAACCAACAAAAACAATGGACATTTATTTGTCATATCTACTTTACATTCATCATAAAAAATTCAAAAAAACTTTCTTACTCATTACTTAGTTTTGAACCTTTTATGATGAATGTAAAGTAGATATGACAAAAGTTCCATTGTTTTTTTGTTAGTTTATAGTCCTGAGGATGGCTTAAAATAAAAACGAAACGTTGGCGAAAAGGTGATTCTATATATTAAAAGAAGAAAAAGTGTTTATTAGTAATTGTGGTCAAGAAAACAATACCTTATATAGATCTCCAAGATTTATTGACAATAAAATATATTTTTGTTTACTTTTCTTGTTTTAAATATTTGAGAAAAATAATTTGTATAATACATATTTAATAACCAATATAAGAAGAACTAAATTCTTTTAAAATTTGCATTAATGGATTTCAAAATAAGTTGTCCCGCCAAATGTAAAAATAGAAAACAGTTCCGATGTATTTGTTTGAAAATAAGCGTGACTTTCATTAGTTACATTAATTTTGGTAAATGAACTTTCATTTTATTCTTTGAATGAATCTTTTTTTACGTGCAAATTTTCTCTATAAGGTATTAATGAAACTTTATTCTTTTTTTATGTTTATGAAGAAAGCGTTTATAACATCGGATTTCTGAATATATTTGGACAGAAATATTATAAAGAAGTGTAATAATTATGCATATCATTCTCTCTACATATGACCATATATTATTTGTTGTCCAAGTTATATTGTTCAATTCTTTTGGGAGTAATTATACTTCTGTTTGATAATATAATATTCACTCCTGAAGACTAGTTGAGTGTTTAGATTGGTTGTTCCTAAACCTTTATTCCCGTATCCCAGTCAAGAATCTTTGAAAACATCACTTTAAAAATCTGGAGTGGCCTACACTAAACTTTACTATAATTAACTTAATATCAAATTTCTTGAGTATATAACACATAACGTCTCATTTAAGCATAACGTAAACATCCAAATGGAATATGATTATTAGTCTTTCATTCCTGAGGTAGTACAGATAGTGATTGAAGGACATATCTATATATAAGCTTATTTTTGTACATCACACAGCTGATGCAAATAATTTCATTAGTATAACTACAGCAGTAATAACGTTTTTGAAAAACCAAAGTGAACATTTCTTGAAACGAAATATTCTCCTACAAGAGAACATGGCTTTTGTTCAAATAGTCAGTGGATTTCTGACATCGTTTACTTGACCTCCTTCTACATTGAATATTTAAGTGTAATTTCCAAATTTAAAACAGGAAAATACCTTTTTTTTTTCTCTCAAAAACATCATAAACAGCGAAGAAATGTTGTTTTAAGGTGATTTATAATTAAAGATGTACGATAATTACATTTATTAATCTCTAAACGAAAGATTTCAATTTTGAATTATCTTTTACATTTTTGGTTTTTTACGGAATTATTATACTGGGAATTTTATGGCTTCTTAGTATTTAATAAGATCATTTTCCTTCCCCTTTGTCAAATAACATATATACGATTTTTTTCTGAGTGAGTGTTATCATTTTCCTGCACAATATTATTTCTCTTACATCTCATATAAGTCAATAAACAATGTAAATTGTTCCTTTATAAATATCAATTTTATCTCAGTGGATTCGCTCAAAAAATTTCTAAGTCAATGTAAACAATGTAAAAAAATATAAAAAATTCGACAAGTATAGCAGGTGATCTGTTAGTCTAGGATAAACAAACAGTTTTTATAGCGTTATTGCTCTTTCCCGTAATTGAAACTTCATGATTTTTTTTTATGAATTGCTAATTTTTCGTTCCAATTTTGGTCAAATTTTCATTATTTTTTAATGAACCGTTTAGCGTCAAAAAACATTTTCTAAAAACAGAAATCGTACTGTAACGCCCCTTTAGCGATGTAATTTTGAAAAAAAAAATCACAACTCATTTTCCATATGATGGTCTATTTTAAGGTATAGTTTCATTTTGATCCGTCAAACGGTATTGCTTGTATCGCTCTCACAATCTTTGAGATTGAATTATAAGACAAAATTTTTACATATTATTAAAAAAAAAAATTTCCTGTTGTTTTAAAATTCTGAATATATTTTTCGTTTGTTGCATTTGTAACCTCAAAGATAATGTCAAAATTTCAAAACTCTAGGGTTATCAGTTTAGGAGAAATAAATGTTTTCTAAAAAACGGTTTTTGGCAAAAAAAGTGACTTTCCCATCATGCATAATTCTTCCCAAACAATAGGGATCTTCTTCCCTATGAGGCCCATTTTTGTGTAAAATATCAACTTGATCCATCAAAGATTCTGGACCGCAGCGTGGTAACAAGTAATGCTAACACACTCACCCCCCCCCCCCCCCCCCACCCACTCAGACATCATCGAAAAAACTTTATAAAACGACTTCTGGGACCTCAAAATCTTCCGTCAAAATCTCAAGATCGAATTTTTTCACGATCACTATACTTTACTTATAGTAAAGTAAAAAGGTATATTTTTCCTGTAGTAGTGGAGATAGCCACTACATTTCAAAAAAAAAAAAAATAGCCACTACATTATTATAAAATATAATAAATTATAGTGACCAAAAGTCACTACATTTCTTTGAATAAGTTTCTAATGAAGCTATTGTTTAATATTGTATCAATTTAAGAAAATACAACTAAAGAAAATAGTCTCTATAATCGATATTAGCAAAATCTGGAATGGTATGCACTCAACATTAGAATAGTACATCTATTATCAGAAATAATGAGCAATCATTTTAATTAATTAATTTTTTTTGTTAATGTTGGTAAAATATTTTGAGGAATATAATGAAAGTATGTAACAAGTGTCAAACACTTGAAATGTATGTTTCTATTCATTGAGTATGATTCATTAATTAAATAAATTAAGAGTTCAATAGTTTTGATCATATCACTGAGAGAAATATCTCAGATGAAAATTGTGGAGAATAACACTTGTAATTGACCATGTCCTTTCAGATTTTCTTTAAAGTCATTCTTTTTTACTTTACTGTGAAATTTTCAGAGTTTTACATGTTTTTGAGGTCCCCCAAGTCCATTTATGACGTTTTTCTATGAAGTCTCTGCTAGTGGGTGGGTTTGTATCTAAAGGTTTCTACAATATTTGTGATAAAAAGTCCACAATCTTTGATGGATAAACTTAACATTTTACACAAAAATGGGCCTCACAAAGGGCTGCCAGTTTTTTTTTTACCAGAATAATCTAATTTATCAAAAAAAAAAAAAAAAAAAATCTAGAGTAATCCAAAAAAATGCTTTAATAATCTGAAAAATAATCTTTTGTTAAATGGTATAGTGTTCAACATATTAGATATATTTGCTTTCAAAATGGAAGAGTTGTTGCAAATACTCATCATTTTCATTGCTTGAAGCGCTGATGATAATCCTTGATCTGATCTGATTGATAATCACTTGATTGATAAGGATGCAAGCTTGTTAATATCTTTTACGACGTTGGAGGGAAAATTTTAAACAATGGTTTAGAATCGTCGACGCGTTTCGATTGTCCACAGCAGTCATTGCATATGCCCAAGTTATACAATACTGGGGTAGCCGTACAGAGGACTAGGTAATCTCCACCAGGCTTTTTCCCCTTTGTCCAGTAATAAATTATAGTAAAAGATATATACCTTATAGATTACTAGTAGTATTAAACTATAGTTTACTTATACAACTGTAAACTAATAACAGTAATGTGTAAAATACTATAAATGATTGTGATAAACGTAATACTTATACTAATCTTAGTAAAATAATAATAACGAATAGCATTACACTAATTATAAGCACTGTCTTTTACTTAACAAGGTGTATTCCTTTCTTCTCTCCCAGCTGTTGGCCAACGTCGACATTCACCCGCTGCGAGGTCCTCTGTTGGATCGTTGGCTGTAGCAGCCGCAGCGCTGGCCAACCCGACCTCCTCCTCCTGTATGACATCTTGGGGTAAAAGCCTCTTAATGCCCATAAACAGAGGGTTGGATAAGTGTGTATTCCTTCGATGTTTTTTTTTTCTGACTAACCTGCGGACAAACCTGGAGGGACGTTCCAGTTTGACTTCCCTATGGAGGAACTCATTCGTCGATGGGTGCGCCTAGGATAAGTCAGAGGATTTTATGCTGAAACGCGTCTCGTTAACTCACCTGACGGATTAGCCCAGGCTTCCCTCCGTACACGACGATTGGCCTCAAAAGTGTTTTATGTAGGTTTACTCTGATCCTAAGAGAGAGAGAGAGACCAGAGCCAGGCAATAATAAATAGTAAATGCCACTCCTGGCACTGTTGGCTTTGCCAAGTGTGCAGCTCACATAGTCTTTAAACACATTTTCTTATCGATGTTCACAAGGCCGTACAGAGTTGTACATGTTTTTGAGGTCCCCCAAGTCCATTTATGACGTTTTTCTATGAAGTCTCTGCTAGTGGGTGGGTTTGTATCTAAAGGTTTCTACAATATTTGTGATAAAAAGTCCACAATCTTTGATGGATAAACTTAACATTTTACACAAAAATGGGCCTCACAAAGGGCTGCCAGTTTTTTTACAAGGCCGTACCTAAAGGTAGTTGTAACTGGTACAAGTTATTCATGAATGCGCAGTGTAGGTATTCATCCAAGTCTCTTGGTTATGTTGACAGTGAAGCTGCAATTGGTTGGCTAATTATTCTTTTCTATAGTTTTTTCACTGTAACAATATGTCTACTATATTATTTAATTTTAATCTATTATTTTTTCTACTATTTCATTAATATTATTCCTTGTCACCTCTTCCATCAATAAGGTGGCAGCAATAACAGAGTGATTCTGAGAAGGAGACTTCAGTCTTAGCTTGCCTTCCGAGTGGATCACTTCATTCTCTTGATGATGAAATATCGTAGTGAGTATATCAGTTTACTTCTGTGTGACTTCAAACAACTACTACTACTACTATACCACATATATCTAATGGTATTATAGGTAAGTAGAACTAATTATATAAGTGTATTTCTATTTCTCAAACTAATATTGTTTAGTACTAATTAAGAGAAGCATGATACGTAAAATACATTACAAATAAATTCTCTGGTTTGAATTAAAGCCTAATATCTGACGACATTCGGAAGTTTCACCGTCTCTCATTTCGCGAATTACAAATTTCCAGATTAATAGGCAATATAAACTTTACATTAAAAAACATCAGCATACATTTTTGCTTTCTTCTTGATATTTTACTACAACTTAAAGTTTTAATAGAATTTCATTCATATTAAAATTAGAATTCCAATAAAATAGTTTTAAGAAAGTTAAAGAAAAATTGTTATTGTTCTATAGGCTATTGAATTAATTTTTCTGATTGTATATCTCTAGGGATAGATTCAGGTAACTGAAGAACCTAACTTCTCTTTATATCAGTGAACCATATTTCCTTTTATGAAAGTTTGTAGCGCTTTGCATACGAAAAGAAAACTATTACTCATACTTTATTTTTAACGTACAAATCAATAAAACAGGACATTACTGTAATAATATAATAGGTAAAGAAAGTATATAGTCACTTGAGAAATGTTTATTTCCTTAAAACTGTACTCGTACATACTCATATCTTAGTAGTAAGTTAAAAGTAAGGAAACGCTTTTTCTTTATATGAAAATAAGCTACTCTCTTTTCAGATCGTGCATTAATATCAACATAATAGAGACAACAGGAACACAAAAATAATTAATATCATTTGAAATCAAAAATTATCTAACAGTCTTATTGTTGGCACAATGTTAGTTCATAGACAAACCACTTCGTATTAGTAATCTATACACATATAGTTTATGTTGAAATGAGGAATCCTTACATGCATAATTATTTGTCTTGGCCATGATTTTCTTTCTCCTTACTGACTTTCCTGAGAATGAATGACATTAAAATATGTTTTACATAATGCTAGGAAATAATACTTCTCTACCAGAATTACATATGATGTATATTTATATAAAATCTAACAGTATTTCCAAAATATCTATATCAGTTGTCTGATATATATATACTCCCACTCCAGTAGTCTAGTTCAAAAAAAAAAAAAAAAAAAAAAGCTATTAAATTAATAACCACTTTCCTTAACACTTGAAAGCTATAAAAAATCACAGTTTCTTTGATTTTCCTGTCACCCAGTTTTTATTTAATATTAAGCTAAGAAATAAATTCCACCGATAAAGATTTTACTAAATGAAGTAATATTTATTAAGGTAAGGTACAATAGTAAAAAAAAAAAAAAAATGTAAGTAGTCCATTAATACTAAAAAGAGTCATAAATACAAACTATTCTGTACGAATCTATAGATAATCTTATTATATTTTAAAAATATATTTATATATGTGACTTAAGAATTTACAATATAAGTTAAACGTTATCACAAAATGAAGGAATAAGTTATTTTGGTGCATGAAAGGAGTTTTTATTAAATTCGACTTAAAGTTAGTCATGGATATGTTCAAATATATGTACAAATTTATATGAAAACAAGAAATACAAGAATCAGATTTGGTCAGCTGTCAGTTGACCTAAGAACGGTTTGTAGGTCACCTGGTAAACTAATAATGATCTCATCCATTTGTTTTTGGAGTTTGCTCAAAGTATTTTCAGACACATCCAAATTTTGTTTTTGAGATTCATTTAATCTGCTTCTTATTTTTATAAGTAGATCAACTATTTCCACTTCTTTTTTATCTTGAATCCAAGCTGTAAGATTAGCATCAGATAATGCTTCAAGCTGAAGGGCTTGCAATTTTGATGTCATAGCACTGTGGCGTTCATGATACCATCCACAGAAATTAGGAGATCTGAAGAACCGTCTGTAGAGACCTTCCCAGTCTCCTTTAACACCTGTTGTAAGTTGAGGACCAGAACGTCCTAGGCTTCCTAGAAAGTCGACCGGATTAAAGGGACAAGGAGATGGTACAGACTTATATGGAGATATTGTCTTATGAAGTGGCATCAATGTTGCCATATACCTTTCTAATGGAATCATAAAACTCTGGGTTAACTCTAAAAGATGTCTTCTTAAAAGTGCACTCTGAACTTCCTCTGGTCTATTTGTTTGAGTTCCTTTGAAAAGTTTCTTGATCAGTGCTTTATCCTTGTGTAAATAGGGTTCGTACCTTGAATAAAACCCTGCTTTACTTTCAAATGCTTTCGAAATACCTTTTTTCACTCTATGCTTATGCATTGATTGCCCATGTTCAAGTTTTAAAATGTGTGGCCAATGTTTCAACGTTTTTGAGAAGAATGGATTAGTAACACCAAGAATGACAGGAGGTGGAGGTTGTGTTGGTTTTGTATATTCTTTAAATTCAGAATCATGAATGGTAAAGTATGGACGGTGCTCAGCATAATAACGTAGGGGTAAAATCATTGTTACTAAAGCATGTACCATTTGCGAGCAAGTTTCTGGGGAAGATGCCATTACAACAATAGGCTCTCCAACAAGCACTAGTTCCCAGAGAAGATGAATATGATAAATGCAATCTGCAAAACAGTTAAAAAAGTTATTCAAATGAATGGAAGGTATTATATTAGGAGCTGCGACTGTAGGTGATACTGATATATTACACTGAGAAGTTTCACAGGGAATCTGAACTTGCAGCACTGTACCCAACAAAGGTAAATTTACTATTTCACCAGGTTCAGGAAATGGCCATTGATTGACATCATGACAAGCAACTTCAATACTTGTAACACCATGTTCAAAAAATTCTGGAGCAATCATACCACAGACTTCTAGAAAAAGATTTACAAATGGAAGCCTTGAAAGAATGATTAAACTTTTTTGGAAGTATCCTCTTGGCAGCGTTGGATCTTTAACTTGTCTAAAATAAACATAACCGTAAAAGTAGCTTGACTGACTTCGAAGAGGGAGTACATTAGAATTATTACACTTTGAGAACGATGGCGATACCTGGGGGCTGACATCTGGAGTATGTTTAAATCTAAAATGAAATTTGGTGTCACCCATACATCCAGAATTGGAATCTGGAAAAGCTAAGTAACATATACTGGTGACATCTTGATCAGCTAACTTGATATGGCTGGGATATATGAATTCCATTTCTTGACCCATTTCTAAATCAAATGTAACCACGCAAATACCATGAATCCATGCCGAAAACTTTTCCCAAGCTTGTGTTTCTTCTTCATAGCTTTTAATATATTCTGTAGCCATTCTGTTTTGTTTCCATACTACAAGTCTGGGAATTTAATAAACGCCATCATGTAATTGTACTAAATATACTTTGCCTCTAAACACAGTGTAGATAGTTCAACAGTTTTAACCATTGTTTAATTACTCTTCAAAACCATTTTTATAAAATGAAAACCACTTGAAGAAAACAAAACACTAAAAACGATTATATTAGAAGGAGGTCAATGTTTTGAGAAGGTTATATTACAGAACTAATAGGTTATTTTGGAATCGAACTATGTGTCAAGAGTAAGTGCAGCCAAAAGAGTAAAAATTCCTGAACCTTATCGAGTGCAAATTTCAGGAATGATTGACTCCAGATTTATGTAAATTAAATAAAGTTATTGTGGGTGACCCCAGCTTAATTATGCTTTATAGAACCAGTATGCGTCACTTCATTAGCTACGGTTTAAGTATATTTATTTCAGTTTTAATTGTAATGTAATAATATAAATCTGTTATTGTGAGATTGTAGAGCATATACCCTCAGTAATTCAAAACCAACTTTCAATAAGAAAATCCTCCTTTCAGGAAAAAAAGTGAATATCGTGATATCATCAAACACAATAAATACACTTCAGTTTCATTTAAACCAAGGGGTCTTGTTTTTCAATTGAATTAAGTGATTCAAATAAAGAGAATGAACCGTCATTCTTCCTGGGTGTTTAAAGTAGATTCCTTATTCCATAATTGCAAATGGAAATGCACGTGATATAACTACATTAATATACCAGTTTTAAATTGGAGGTACATAATTAATTTTCAAATAATATGACATTTGAAAATAAGTTATTTTCATTTTAAAAATACAATTTATACCATGGTATTTTATTTAGGCATTATGCTTGACATAGGAGAGTTATTAACAATAAAAACAATTTTTTTTATCTTCTGAAAGATCCTAAACAATTTTAAACTTGAAAACAATTAGTAAAAATAATAAATTTTGTAAATTTTCAAAATGACTAAGATATAAATCTAGTGCCCAATAGTGAACTAATAAGGATTGTTTGTGTCTGTTTGAAAATGTAATATGGCTTCCTATCAGTTGTCATTTTTTAAAGATGAGTTATTTACGATTTTATCTTGTGAATAAATGTCTGAAATGGTGAGTTATTTCATTGTCTTTTTTAAAATTTTCTATTGTTTTATAATAAAATAGAGTACTTTCATGTTATTATTATGTTCCTTGTATATGTGAGCGAAATTATTTATCGTACTTTTTAAAAGTATCTTTACATTATTCTTATTAATTGTACAAAGTTAAACGTATTATTTTTCAATAAATCAGTGTTATATTGAAGTAAAATTTTATATTTTGTAAGCCTTGTGTAGGTGGAGGCATGAGTCACCACATTGTTTACATACATACTCATTGTGGATATTCTGTGACAATCCCATAATTTTTATTTTAAGTATTATCTATTCTTTTGAATATGTTGTTTGAAATCATTATATATATTTTTTATACGTTATATTTTTTTTATAACGCTCTGTAAGCGTTAATGGTTCGAAGTGTAGTAACTGTTATCAAGCAGAGCTTTAATGGTTTTGATTAAGTATTGGATAGCATGATTTAAGTAAGTTACTTAGTTATTTATTATACGGTTTCTCATATATTTGACATTTAGTTTACTGTATATGAATCTCATATTTGATAGCTGGAATTCCCATTTGATATAACAGTTGATAGTACTCATCAGTTATGTCTGTGAAGTCTCATAGTTATTCTGTCAGATATATTATGCTTAACAGACATTTGTAATTAAACTAATAGAAATTGTTAGCCTGAACGTAATTATATTAATGGAGTGGTATTTATCAAATCGTCTGAACAAAACCCATCCATATGCTATTCAATTCCTATTTGTATTGTTAGATAAGGATTAATTAACTTAGGATGTTTACTGATGACAAATGAATTGTTTTACTAACTTTAAGTCAGAACCGTTAAAATGCTTTTCAGTTATACTGACTTATGAAACAGTTCATTAAATCATCTTGAGAAGTATTCATCCTAGAAGATTACCTGCTGCTGATGTATTTATAATTAGTGTCCTTAGTTAAATAAAAAGAATGTTTAAAAGTAATATGACTATTTTTGAAGTTAAAAAGTAGTGCGCTTAATGCTAGTGCATGAATTATTCTATGCAAGAGTATTTGCATAACTCTGACTTGACTTGATTTTTGGTATATGGTATTACATTTTAAGTACTAATAATCACATTATCCAGTTTGTTACTAAAATGCAAAAAGTTTAGTAAATCAAAATTTTATTCTTAACATTTTGAAAACAGAGAACATTTCACAACTCCTTTAAAGCCAATTTGGTTTTCATGAAAAATGAAGGGATAAAGTTCTTACCTTATTAGTAAGAACATGTGAACCTCAAAAAAAGGTTGAAACCCAAATAATATTTTCGTGAAATCGTTTTGCTTGAGATGTATACATAGTTCGTTTCTTTTTAGCAATTATTTATAGTGAATCTTTTTTTGTGAAAACTCGTATGAAGAAGAGGTTTTTTTATATTTATTTAGTATATTTAGTCTTTGCTGATAATTATAGTATTTTATTTATGTTACACTTTTTTTATAGAACCACTTTACTAAACTACTCAAGAAAGTCATATGTGAACCAAAATCTGTTTAAATGACAGTTAAGGTCCGTATCTAAGTTTAAGAAAGAACGGTTATAGGAACACAATCCCCCTACAATCACAATTAATATATGTATAACTAGCAAACTTACCCGTCTTTGCCGGAATCAAAAATTCCATTATACGTGGTATTCCAAAATATTAGAAATTTGAGAATAGTAGAAAATACCATGATTAGTACAGTGTTAAGCAAATGCCTCTGTATACAGCACATTTGTATACAGCTATTTGTCCTTCAGGTTCATGGAACCTCTGACTCTTGAGCAAGAAAACTACAGTTGACCATGTGAGAAAAACTTGGTCTCGCTCACTTAAATTCCTGCGTTAGATGAATTTTCCCCTTGCGACTTAGTTAAAGTCATTGCGAAATAGACTCTGACGGGACTTTGCAATCGTTTGAACGGAAACGGATAGTGGCTCGGAATCAATGGTATTGCTCGTTCACATAGTTATTTATTCTGAATAGATAGAACTTCTTTAACTCTTGGAAACACCTTTTCAATGGTCCCAAATACGCAATATATTCATATATGCAAATGAAATTAAAGTCAACTAAGAATAACTACTTGCACCTGTATATTTTCAAAAAAAACAAGTTAGCAAAATACAGTTTAAAAGTTCGTAACTTTGCTTCTACGCTGAATTTTCAATTCATTCAGAGCCTATATTTTAAATTAGAAATACGCAAATGTAGTGTCAAAGTTTCAGCTTTATGTCTCATGGTGGCTGAGTTTACTTGTGACAAACGTTTTTGCTTTAAATGTCCATAACTTCACTTCTTTGAATTTCCAATTCAAAGCCTATATTTTAAGTTAGACATACACAATTATACTGTCAAAGTTTCATCTTGATATGTCTTATGGTGGCTGAGTTTACTTGTGACAAAATTTTGTGGACAAACCGACAGAAATTTTTCTAAGGGTGGATTCGGTTTCTCTAATGTATGAAAGAAATGAGTCAGTTCTAAGCAATGTACAGACAAAACCTTTCTTTTATTTATATAGATATGTGAAATATAACTTTTTTATAAACAATTAGCAATAGGATGCAAAAGGTAAACACTTTTATGACCAGTTGATAACGAAGAACACATTTTGGCTTTAATTCTTATTCTGTATACAGAAATAATAGAATATAGTATAATTGCATAACTATACAAATACAAAACAACTGCGGTAAAAAAAAAGAAAAATAACTATAATCACTTGTAATAATAACCGTTATATATTTTTTTTATTGTGGTTTTGGATATTTATAAATGTATGGATCACATCTGATGAGTTCTTCATGAAAATAAGTGAACTAGTTTAATATGAATAGAGCAAATAAGTTTTTTTAAAATACCACAGGATTCTCTTGTTTTGGTGAAATATGTTGATGGTTGATTGGTCCTGAAAATGTTTCAGAATGACATGAGTTGAATCAAAGGAAATGGTCCACATTCCAAGTACATATAGGCATGACTTCTGGCTTCAGAATTCATCGGATCAAACAGTTGAAATAAGCTGTTTGATGCCAAATGGGGTTTTTATTCCTCTTGAAGTAAATCGAGATGCAACTCTACACGAAATTAAAGAGGTAAAATAGATGCTTCTTATTTGTACATAGAGGTTCATGTAATTAAAATTAAGAAAGTTTATTACTTCAGATAATTCAAAGATACATTGTTGTCAATCTTTAAGTGGATTTTATTTAATGTTTATGTTTTTAACCTTTTGTTTTTATTTATGTGACTTATCTCTAATTTGTTCCTTCATTATTTTTTGCGTCATTATGAAGTTAGAGTGTTTTTTTTCCATTGTTATTAGTGGTTTAAATGAATTTTCTTTTGATGGTAATTGTTGATTTATTATATATATATAAATGATCAAAACAGAATAAGAAATGGGAAAACAATACTAAGATCTTTCAACCGTAACAAGCGGTCTTCGTCAGAGTCAAAAACCCAACTGAAAAGTTGGGTCAAAGTCAACCCAGTTGGGTTTTTGACTCTGACGAAGACCGCTTGACGGTTGAAAGATCTTAGTCTTGTTTTCCCATTGTGGTTTCCATTCCCATTTCTTATTGTGGTTTGATCATTGATTGTTATTTCACGTGTTTATGTGAAATCTTTATATATATATATATATATATAACTGTTCAAAATTGAAGATAGGTAGCACACAAAGTAAAGAAACACACTTACTTTAATAGTATGTTTATTACGAACAGCAATATTTCATTTTTCTGGATATACAAATTTTGGATTTGAAGCAGCGTGATACTGATATTTTGTGAATGTAGTATGATTATTTCCTATATATTTCAATTATTGGTGAGGTAGATAATTTATTAGTTTAAAAAGTATAATTAACTTCCAATTAATAGGTTTTAAACAAGATAAATTTATAATAAAAAAAATCTGGAGTAGCCTACACTCTACTTTACTATAAGTAACTCAATGTCAAATTTCTTGAGTATATAAAACATAACGTATCATTTAAGCATAACATAAATATCTAAATGGGATATAATTATTAGCATTGCATTCGTGAGGTAGTACAGATAGTGATTGAAGGACATATCAATTTATAAGCTTATTTTTGTACATCACAAATAATTTATTATTTGCAAATAATTTCATTAGTACAACTACAGCAGTAATAACATTTTTGAAAAACCAATGTGAACATTTCTTGAAACGAAATATTATCCTACAAGAGAACATGGCTATTGTTCAAATATCCAGTAAATTTCTTACATTGTTTACTTGACATCCTTCTACATTGAATATTAATGTAAAATTTTCAAATTTGAAACAGTAAAATACCCTTTTTTTCTCTGAAAAAAATCTTAAACAGCGAAGAAAATGTTGTTTTAAGGTGATTTGTTAATTAAAGATGTACGATAATTACAGTTATTAATCTCTAAACGAAAGATTTATATTTTGAATTATCTTTTACATTTTTGATTTTTAACAGAATTATTATACTGGGAATTTTATGGCTTCTTAGTATTTAATAAGATCATTTTCCTTTCCCTTTGTCAAATAACATATATACAAATTTTTTTTTAATGAGTGTTATCATTTACCTGCACAATATTATTCCTCTTACATCTCTTATAAGTCAATAATATATTTTCATTTTTCCATTAGAAACATCAATTTTATCTCAGTGGATTCGCTCGAAAAATTTCTAAGTCAATGTAAACAATGTAAAAAAAAATACAACAAATTCGACAAGTATAGCAGGTGATCTCTTAGTCTAGGATAAACAAAGAGTTTTTATATCGTTATTGCTCTTTCCCGTAATTGAAACTTCATGATTTTTTTTTTGTGAATTGCTAATTTTTTGTTCCATTTTTGGTCAAATTTTCATTATTTTTTAACGAGCCGTTTAGCGTCAAAAAAACATTTTCTGAAAACACAAATCGTACTGTAACGCCCCTTTAGCAAATGTAATTTTAAAAAAAAATATCTCAACTCATTCTCCATATAATGTTCTATTTATAGGCATCGTTTCATTCTTGTCCGTCAAACAGTATGGCTTGTATCGCTCTCACAAGGTTTGAGATTGAATTATAAGTCAAAATTTTTACATTTTATTGAAAAAAAAAATATTTCCTGTTGTTTGAAAATTCTGAATATATTTTTCGTTTGTTGCATTTGAAACCTCAAAGATAATGTCCAAATTTCAAAACTCTAGGGTTATCAGTTTAGGAGAAATAAATGTTTTAAAAAAAACGGTTTTTGGCAAAAAAAGTGACTTTCTTATCATGCATAATTCTTCCCAAACAATAGGGATCTTCGTCTTTATGAGGCCCATTTTTTTTGTAAAATATCAACTTGTTCCGTCAAAGATTCTGGACCGTAGCGTGGTAACAAGCAATGCTAACACACTCACCCACCCACACACACACAGACATCATCGTAAAAACGTCATAAAACGACTTCTGGTACCTCAAAACATGTAATTCCGTCAAAATCTCGAGATCGAATTTTTTCACGATCACTATACTTTACTTATAGTAAAGTAATAATTTCAATTTCAACAGCTGTAATAATGTCAATTATTCTAATAACAGTAAATTCCACAATTTCAAAAAAAAAAACTTAAAAATATGACTAAAAAATATCACCATTTGAATATGGATTTGATCCTAAAAGATCACCACGAATACCTTGTTCAATACAGTTCAATTAATTGCAGTAATCTTTTTAATTTTTGGCATGAAATTGTAATTATCATTTGTTATTTTTATTCAAAAAAATTTTATAATAATAATTATTATTGGAAGAATACTTGTCATTAAATTACTAATCAGATTGTAATTTAAATCACTTTAGTGTAATTTATAATATTTAAACTGATAATAATTAGTAACGGGTATATTTTAGTTTTTTATTTCTGTAAAAGTATATGTTTATAATAGATTAAAATAAACAGCAGCTTCTGCGTTCACAACTTTTAAGCTAGTCTGCTCTAGTTTTCTAACAACTTTCCGGTGGGCTGGTTTTAATTCCCAAGTTATTTTTCCAAGGGAAATATTTATGCATGAGCAGATAAATAAAAAATAACTTTTTGAAACGAAAGTCTTTATAACAAGGAAAACAAACAAAAATACTATAAAAAAAACAATTAGACGTATAAACAAGCTTTCGGCCTCTAACATAGGTCATCTTCAGATTAACAAAAGGAAAAAATTAAGTTGTATAATAGAGTTTATAATAGAGTAAATGAAAGTTGTTTGGAGCATCACACCAGATTTTTATATGTGTATATGTCTAGTTCAGTGATTATAAAAACTTCATAGGTTGTTTGTGTTATATTGAAGAATGTTTTGTTAAAGGATTTATGGGATGAGGCGAACAAGTTCCCATTGGTGGGTACTTTGCAAGACTCCTCCTCCTATGTCTTCTCCTGTATCAACAGTCTTGCAGAAGCAGAACAACTCCTCGATGAAGCTAAAAGGCTCTGCGATGTTCGTCCCTTTGTGGCCGTTCTTAAGATAGTTGAAAGGAGTCCCGAATCAGATGAGAGTAAAATACTGCAACAAGAAATAAGTCATCTGATTGGACGAGGTACCATTTATGTATACTATAACGTAACATGTAAAATTAAGTCATTTAGATCATTTTCTTAATGAATAAAAAATAAAAAGAATTTTATACTAGTGATCTATAAATGTAAAGATTATTCGTCTGTGTTTTTGTTTGTACTATAGAAATGCTCAAATGACATCCAATGTGAAGAATTTTTTTGCAACAATTCCCAATTTTTTGTAAAATTTGTTGATCGTTTTCGTATTAAATATTTTTTTAAAAAAATAGTATTTACAATAGAATCACACTAATGATTATATTCTACAGTTATATGACGTTAATACTATTAGGAAGCACAAATTATTGGCCACCACGTTTATAAGATTTAATAGGTACAGGTATTCCTCGTTTAACGACGTTAATTTGGACTAACGACGCCATCGTTAAACGAATGTATACATATATCAATATACTAATATAAATATAAATACTAATATAAATTATCAATAGTTTATAATATCGTTATATTAAAATGATGAATAGAACCAATTAAACGTTTAGAAGTTGATAGTACTAGTAAGATTATTAACATTTAGCAAGTATTATATTTGTAAACTATTAGTGTGCTGTACTATAGGGTTAAAATTATAGCAATTACTATTAAGTAGGCATTCTATTGGTATAGCAAGTACTGTCAATATTAATAGGCATTCTATTGATATAAAAAAATCTATAGGAAAATAGGTACCTTTCATTATATTGAAATCAATATGGTTTTGACAGCTGAGGGTGTACTGCTAATGAATGCAGTTATCAAACTATGATATCGTAATGACAGTGGTGTTTCAGTAAAATCTATCTTAGCCCTGACTTTTGACTCCTGGAAATCACTAAAATTAAACAAAGATTTTAAGACTTGATACTTTACAGTTTCGATGTAGTATCTTAATTAGGAGAAGGTATATGAATTATTGATAACATTGTTATATGGAGAAAATTAGAATATTATTTTTTTCATTCATTGATTAAAACTTGATTTTTGCAGGCTTACATGAATTTGATGCATTAAAGAACCCAGAAGTTAATTATTTTCGATGGAAAATGAAATCATTGGCTGAAGAAGTGTCATTAATGAGATCAAAGAAAAGTTGGTTAGAAAAATTGTGCTGTCAATATCCTCCAAGACTTGTACTGCATTCGAATCTACCCCCAACTGTTACCAGCAAACTGCGGGCAGGCAATCTCTTCGTTAATATTATGTTTCAGTCAAATTCTGTAAATATTCCATAACTATTAGTTAATCTATTATTCTGATTGAAGTCAGAGTAATTCATTATTTTTTTTTTTAGCATCTTTGTAAATTAAGTGTCCCACATAATATCACGCCTACTGAACTTATAACTCAAGGTCTAAAGAAGAAATCCCTAAAATACCAAACAGGTAGAGAAGTTCCGTCCAAGTATGTGCTGAAAGTGAGAGGTCAGGAAGAATACTTAATTGGAGATTGTCCAATTGTTAATTTCGTGTATGTTCAAGAATCCCTGGCTAATGACACTGAACCTAATCTTGTGATTGTGCCTTGCGAATCTGTATCTGGTAAGTTTTATTTTTATTGTTATCATAAATATAACCACATTACCTTGGGAAGTACTTATTGTAATACAAATCAATCATTAATACAAGCTCTCCTCTTTTAATGATTGGGTCCTTTCCAACGACGAGATAGGTCGTTAAATGAATTGGTCGATAAGTGAGATCCCTTAGCAACAGTCGAAATGATCGAAAATAGTAAGTGTTAGTCTCTCTTTTTTGTTTTTTAGTGATAACTTTAATTTTATAACAAAACTAAAGTTTATCGGGACTCGGTCAGTTCTTCAGGTGTACATTAGAACTGAATAAAACATTTACATTTGAACTGAGCCTGAAGAACTGACCGAGTCCCGATAAACTTTAGTTTTGTTTCTATTCCACGGTCGATACTTTTATCAATATTTAATTATATATATATAAAATAAATTCAAAACGAAGGAAACAAACAGAAAGACACAGACATAACTCACATCGATATTTCGACCATCGTCGTCATCAGGAGGTGTGAAGAGCGAAGAGTCCCGGAGGAAGACAGGGCGGTACAGTACAGTACAGTACCGCCCTGTCTTCCTGCAAGACTCTTCGCTCTTCACACCTCCTGATGACGACGATGGTCGAAATATCGATGTGAGTTATGTCTGTGTCTTTCTGTGTGTTTCCTTCGTTTTGAATTTATTTTATTTTAAAAAAGTCCGCTGGACCGTTTCTTTTAATTGGTATATAAATATATATATATATATATGACTTGACTGTCGTCCCTCCGTCAATTCACTTCTTCTCCTGAGGACGACCGTCATTACGGTCGAAATATTGACAAGTGAGTCTTTGTTATGTTTCAGTCTATGTGTCACTGTTTATTTTAAGTGTTATCTGTCCTGCCGGACCGCTTTTCGTTTATCATGGTATATATTTATATTAATGGAAATATATTATATATATATATATATATATATATATATATATTATATATATATATATATTATATATATATATGGTAAACGATAAACTGTCTGGCAGGACAGATTACACTTAAAATGAACTGTGACACATAGAAAGAAACATAACAAAGACCTACTTTTCAATATTTCGACCATCAACCATTTCGACGACAGTCAACCCTCAACTCTGTCGTCCTGCCGTCAATTCACTTCTTCTCCCGAGGACGACCGCCACAACGGTCGAAATATTGAAACGTGAGTCTTTGTTATGTTTCTTTCACTAGGCTAATTAGCCACTAGGCTAATCTGGCCCTCACAATGAACACTAAGTGTTCAAAACATTTGATAAAATCTTTTCTGTGGAAGTCTCACGTTTCTCCCCTTTCTAATCATAAATAAATACCTCACAATAAATATTTGTATTGCCCATGAGTAATAAAAGTAATGTTTTTTTTAAATTATTTTTAGTTATTAAAGAAGAGAAGATGCCATCTTTTATTGATGATTTGAAAGGTTCAAGGAATTCTTTAACTTTACGAAAGAAAGGTAAACTAATGAGTTCGTGGGAAATAAATGAAAATTTTACGTTCCAAGTCAATGCTGTTTGTCGGCTAAATTGTGATACCAACAGAACTGTTGATGTAAGTATTCTTTGTTTGAATATTTTTAAAAATAATTTTAACTTCATTAGGGTAATTTTAACAGAAATTTTTAGGTGTTCATTGTAAAATTGTACTTCTATAATATTTATCTATATTTTATCATGTAAAATCTTAGAATTAGTAGTAATACTGTCCGTCATACCTCGTAAATTCTCAGAAAAGCTCGACCGGTTTCGGGCCCGTCCGGATCCCATCTTCAAGAGCAACTAACTGACTGTATATTTCATTTTCCTATAACCTACCCACACTTGTCATCTACATTGTGGAATCAGTGTTGTCTGTATGGTTAATTTTTTTTATTTATTTAATTATTATGTTTTTTCCTTTTATTTCTTATTTTATTATCTATTTCGAGTTCTTTGTGCCGTCTTTTATATGTTACTAGAGGTTTTGTTAAAATGTCTGTTTGTTCATTGATTATATAATCAATGATAATGTAGATGACAAGTGTAGGTAGGTTATAGGAAAATGAAATACACAGTCAGTAGTTGCTCTTGAAGATGGGATCCGGATGGACCCGAAACCGGTCGAGCTTTTCTGAGACTTTACGAGGTATGACAGACAGTATTACTACTAATTCTAATATTACTAACCTCAGTGGAACTAACCAATTAACTTGTAAAATCTGTTTAGGAAACCCTTATAATAAGGGCATACTTCCTGACTTAAGGCTTCTGCTGTTTTAATTTTCCATTGAATAAAATTTTGCATAAACCATTAATAAAGATGATCATATTGTTGTTTTTCACGTCAAGTCCTTTACTTTCGTGATTTTTAAATCATGACAATGTTTCACTAGTATAAAGAAACGAAAAATACCGTAGTGTGCCCAAGATGAACTTAACTTCAGTATAAACATATATATTAAGTTTTACATGTGACCTAAATCTGGTATTTAGAACGACTTCATGAAATTGCATTTGCAATTGAATTTGCATGTCAAAAACTAAATAGCCAATCTATAATAGGTTAATAAAGTTATATATCTGATAATAAATAAAAATAATAAGTATAACAAAATTAAGTACGAAATAAACAAAGAACTAAAGTGAAAGTTAGAAGGTAGGTTCTGGCGAGGTTGCAACGATGTCTAGGCTGGCCCCTCAATTGTTACCAGCCCTACTCCATACCTCTCCAACAAGTTTAAAACGACTTTCGAAAATGCTACTACTTGGGATAACATTTAGATCTGAATATATACAAAGTTCGAGTAGGGTTGAAGGTACAATTTAGAACAGCGTTGGAACCTCGCCAGAACCTACCTTTCAACTTTCACTTTAGTTCTTTGTTTACTTCGTACTTCACTTTTAGTTATTATTAGAAATAACTTTAGTAACTTATTATATATTAGTCATTTAGTTTTTGACCTGAAAATGACCAATGTGTGGTCGAAAACTTGCTTTTTAGTGTGTTGGTGTTTTAATGAAGCTATTTTTATTAGTTTTCTTTGTAGTTTTGTTTGTCGTTTACATGTCTCTGGCTGATTTATTGTAGAAATTTACTACAATATAGCAAGGAAATTCGAGGCAATCAACAGAAAAGTCGTGAATGCAGAAGCTGCTGCATATTTCAATTCTATTTGTCTGAAAGAAGATTTGCTGCCCCCTTTTATATATATATATATATATTTCACATAAACACGTGATATAACAATCAATGATCAAACCACAATAAGAAATGGGAAAACAAGACTAAGATCTTTCAACCGTAACAAGCGGTCTTCATCAGAGTCAAAAACCCAACCCAAATGCTCTAATAGACCTCTTTATGAGGTTTTCTCTTCTGAACAAAGTTGTGCCTCTTGCTTGGAAGGTATTACTGAGCAATGACATTTCATTCAAAATATCAATCATTAAAGCTAGGTCCTTCAGGAAATTTTTGTTGCAAATACGGGCAGCCATTGGTGAATTATTTATATAAACAAACAATTACTTTAATCTGGCGATTTCAGGAAATTAGATCTAAAAACATTCAATATTTGATTCAGCACTAAAAGTTAAAACTAGGCCTAATGTAGGCTAGACCAACTCAACATCTGCATTGCCATGAGCAGTTTGAGCACTGTAACAGTTACGCAAACGAAACTAAATTGTTTAGTTATATATAGGCTATATATATGCGCAAATTACGTTGTCATACATGCGCAAGTTACATGAGTCACGCGACATTTGTGGAGTTTGATAGTGGGCTAATTAATATAGGTCTGATTAGGGGTTTACGTAATTTTAACAACCGGTTCGCCGAACTCATAATATTTTAAGCACCGGTTCGCATTAGCTCTATGACAAGTCAACCTTACAAAATATAGGCAACGCAAACAACCTGGTAGGGGAATCGAACTCAAGCCTCTGAATCCATTCAACTGACTTTACTGTTTAAGCTATCCTTTTATTCAGCCTGAGGTTGTTAGTATTGATAGATCTAAGAATTGAATTCCATGAAAACTGGGCAATTATTGCTTGAGAGAAGTACAAAATTGTATTATTTCATCTTACCATAAAATACTTCTACAAGACCAAAATTGGCGCAGGAATATTGCTCACGGAAAGAATTGTTTCTTCAGTCACACCTATAGACTTACTGTTATTTTCCAGGAATGGTCAATTGTTACCATTTTTAAGTAAATTAGATTCTTTTCTGTTAAAACACTGCGTGTTTGAAGGTCGTTTATAAATAAAATTGTAAAGTGTATGTGAAAACTTTAATTTTTTTTATTTCTCAGGGATGTCATTGAACTTTGTACATCACCTTCTAATGAAACATTTCTTTTTTGTTTTTGTCCAGGTTTGTGTGCAAGCAGGTCTATTTCATGGAGGCAAATCTCTTTGTGAAGCTCAAAAAACAGCTGAAAAAACTGTCTCTAAAGACAGCAAAGTTGTTTTTGATGAAGATTTACAATTTGATATAAAAGTTTCTAACATTCCTAGAAATGCAAAATTGTGTTTTGCTGTTTTTGAAACTTCTAAAACTGGTAAAGGAACGAAGACAAGAAAATTAAAGGATCATAAACAAGTGAGGATCTTATTTATATATATATAAAAAAATAGAAATATTGTTAAATTCATTTAAAATTCACAGAAGGGGTTCTTGAGGATTTTGGTCATAAACATACAACTCCTGATTATATGCTGACGTTTCGCCAAAAGTTCTTTGGCATTTTCAAAGCTAAAAAAACAATTTATTTAACGATATAAGTAAAGCAAGACAAATACATCCACGGATACCAACCAACAGAAAACAAGCCAAACTTTACAAAAAAATTCGGTAACAAGAGAACCACAAAAAGATTGTTATTCTCTTGTTACTGAATATTTTGTTTGTTTTCTGTTGGTTGGTATCCGTGGATGTATTTGTATTCCTTTACTTATGTTGTTAATAAATTGTTTTTTAGCCTTGAAAATGCCAAACAACTTTTGGCGAAACGTCGGCATATAATTAGGAGTTGTATGTTTATGACCAAAATCCTCAAGAACCCCTTGTGTGAATTTGAATTATCAGTGGTCGAGAAGCTATATCAATAAACTACATTTAATTTATTGTTAAATATTTAAGTGTTTCAATCATTTATATAATTAACGTATAAATCATTTCATAACTTTAAAGGCCTTTCAATTAATTTTTGAATTAAAGTCCAGAGTTTGGACAAGTGTTGTGTAACATTTTCTATAAAAGTCATTAGGTATGAAATTTAGTAAGCTGAATAGTGATGTATGCTGAATCCTTCCTAGAAGGAAACGAACTCAGAACAGATTGTAAAAACAGAAGTAGCTTGTGAAGCACCATGTTTAGGGGGAAGTTAGGTTATTAACTTTAGCTTAATACTTTAAAAGTGCTAAAACTCATTGACTTTATTCTCTTATTTTAAAAAAATACATCGAACAAATGTTCGACATCGAAAAGGCTCGGGCACTGCTTGCTTTCTCCCAGGAATGTCATCAATAATATTTGCCATCTCCGACATGAAATATCTAGAGTATGAACAAGGTTCAGGCTATAATATCAGGGCATGCTCTAGACCAGTGTTTCCCAAACTTTTTCGAGTGACCGCCCCCTTGGGTCCATAAACCTATAACTCAACACCCTTGAATAATAATCAAATTCCTAGACTAAATAACCAAATGAGTAATATTTTAATAATTAAATTAAAATAATTACTAATCGAATATTTATTTAGAATCCAACAGATGTATTGTATCATAGCATATTGATGCAAAAGAATTAATACACAATAAAAAGAACTTAGGTGAGAATATACTTTTAACATAAAAATGAATTATCAAAACAAATAATTTTAAGAAACTGTTTCCTAGAAGTTTACATGTCGTGTTTTTACTGAAATTTCGAAATATATTGCATGAACATTTTCATTTTATAGAAATGGAATCCCCGCTCCTTTTTGCATTACCGCTCCTCGATATCAAAGCACCGCCCCCAGGGGGGGGGGGGGGGCGGTACCGCCCACTTTCGGAAACACTGCTCTAGACTCTAGAATTATCCCTGACTCCTGAACCAATGTTGTTTCTTTCCCAATAGAGAGTTTTACAGAGCAAATTTAGAGTGTATACTCTTTTCAAGATGTAAAGAGGAATAATTTAAAAGTTTATTGGGGAGGATCAAGGTGTACCAGTGTAAAGACTTCGAGTTAAATTTTTAAATTTAAGTTTTAAATAGATTTACAATTACTCTTGGACAAATTTCAAACTCCATCCCCATCTCCCTTTATGGATTTTGTGAGTAGAGTAAATTCATTTTGATATCTTTGATCTATTATTAAACCATTTTCATTTCAATATTTATAATTTTATTGATATAGCTTCTCGACCACTGGTTTTTAAGTTGAAATATGGTTTTCTTGAGGATTTTGATCTAAAGAAATTACACTCCTGTTTATATGCCGACGTGGTAAAGGGCTCGCCTGTGGATTGCTAGATCGGGGGTTCAAGACGCTCTCTGGCCTTCAAGCGGGAAATGTAAAAATCCTAGCACGTCCTTACTTAGTTAATGCTTGGAGAGGTCCTTAGCCTTTCAGCCATGTTATAATAGAAAATGAGGCTAACGATTTTACGTGTGCTGCCCTTTTGTTACTTATGTTCGCCAGCATTCATGAGTGCGCTAGGTGAACCTCGTGGAGGCGGGCCCGCACGATGCTATGTACGCATCAGTCCAGTGAATCACACATCAATATCGGGTCTTTAGTCACAAGAAAAACGTTCAAAAGAGGTATGACTTGATACTCAAGATAAAAACTGTTAAGTAAAGCAAAGAAAACAAGATGAGAATCTCTAGCACAACTTTTCTTTGAGGTACTAAGAGGGTGTTATGTCTTCGATCCCAAGCCTGTACGATGTCAGGTACTCGTTAAAGATTTCTAATTTAAATACACTTGAGTTAGGCTACCATTGTAGTCTAACCTAGCCTAATTAAAACGTTACTTTTTTTCTTAGAATCTTTGTAAAATGAAGCGATGGGAAGTAAACATAATAGTTTATTAATTACTTGAAATATATTTATTGATTAAAGGAAGGAATATTAATGATTCGATTTGATTAGGACCAGAATGTAAATCCTATTGGCTGGGTAAACACATCAGTGTTTGACTTCAAGAACCATTTGCGAATGGGAGCTGCAACCCTGTACATGTGGACTTACGCCGAGGACTGCCAAGCAGATGACCTCCTTCACCCCTTAGGCACTGTTACTTCCAACCCCAACGTCGAGCACTCCACCATCCTTACCCTCCTCTTTCACAAGTATGTAGCCCTTTTTATTTTACTCTGTATCTTATATATTTAGCGATAAAGAGTTCCACAAATGAATTTTATAACATTATTTTAACAATTAAAAAGTCAAGTATCTAATATAATATATAATAATAATATAGGCATGTAAGCACGGTATTATTTAAAACCTGGGTTATATTGCAATTTATTATTACATGTTTTTTTTATTGATTTCGTTTCCTGTTCATCGTAATTTTCAATCGACATTTGATCAATTTTTTTCTAATAAATTTTCATAAATTTATCTATCTATCAATTTTCTAATAAAATATTTTTTCTATGATAAAAGAAATATTTTTGTCTGGAGTAGGGTTTTAGGATTTAGAAAACACTGGGACACAGATTAAGAAGTTTCAAAATTCATATTTTATTGTTTGCAATATTTTTGTTATGAACTTTATATACAAATTTAATGAGGTAAACAATATTAGAATGTTATATTCGTTTTAGAAGCTAAGATAACTTTGGCGGTAGCGGCTAAAATATTAGCGGAACTAAAAGAAATCTTTGGTCTATACTCTGTAGCCTTATTCGAAATAGTTTACTTGCTCTGAAAACCTGTTAACGACATTTCAACATTCATTATTTTCAACATTATGGTTTATCATAACATTTAATTATAAAAATATATATTTATAATTTTATTTATATATTTTATATCTATATATCAATGATCAAACCACAATAAGAAAATGGGAAAACAAGACTAAGATCTTTCAACCGTAGCAATCGGTCTTCGTCAGAGTCAAAAACCCAACTGACGAAGACCGCTTGTTACGGTTGAAAGATCTTAGTCTTGTTTTCCCATTTTCTTATTGTGGTTTGATCATTGATTGTTATTTCACGTGTTTATGTGAAATCTTTTTATATCTATATATATATATATATATATATATATATATATATATATATATATATATATATAAACTATAAAACCGAAAAAAACTATCCAAACTGGATACAATACGAGTTCAAAATCGAAGAAGAGTAACACACAGAGAAAAGAAACAGACTAATAAAATTTTCGGGCAATCTGTCTTCAAGAGAAAACAAAGGGAGACAAAGTCAGGTTTTTGACTCTTACGAAGACCGCTTGTTACGGTTGAAAGATCTTAGTTTTGTTTTCCTATTTCATATTGTGGTTTGATCATATATATATATATATATAATAGGTGTGTTCTCTAATCGGGGTTTGGTCAATTTTCCAGGATAAAAAATCAAACTCTCGTTGCCAACGTTTCGGTTTTATTTAAAACCTTTTTCATAGTTTTAAATAAAACCGAAACGTTGGCAACGAGAGTTTGATTTTTTATCCTGGAAAATTGACCGAACCCCGATTAGAGAACACACCTATAGATATATAAAAATTCACTATAAAATTAGAAAGACGATCCACACACATTTTCAAAATCGAAAAAGAGTAACATACAGAGTAATGAAATATAGTTGCTAACTCAAATATTCAGAAAATCCTCATCATATGAAATAATGTGAAATAATCCGCAACAGTTATCTGCCGTTGCATCTCTGGTCTGCTTGGTCTACTTTCTTTTCTCCTGTTGACAGATTGCTCGAAAATTTTAGTTTGTAAGTGTTTCCTTACTCTGTGTGTTACTCTTCTTCATTTTTGAACTTGTGTATATATATATATAGGAAGGTATATTAACCATATATATTTTACAATATTTTTCTTTTTCTACTTTGTGATGTTTCATCCAGTGCAAAGGAATCATAATCCCTTACACCAACTTCACGTATACATTTTCAATCAGCCTCCGTGCTATTTGAAATAACAGCTTTTATTAGTAACCCACATATATACAGTGTATAAGATATGGGTTTTTAATTTTGGTTTCGCTTGCTTGTATTTTTTTTTTACTTACCAGTTGTATTATATAAACGAGCTAATTAATTTAATTTTAGAATAAGTAATGAACAAAATAATACGTGACATGTGGCATGCTATAATATTTATATTTCTAATGTAGTGCAATCAGTTATTATGTGGTATTTACTCATTGTAGGGTAAAAATCTAATGAAATGGTCTCCACATATAAAACGTTTAATGATATAAACAACGCGTTTCGAACACGTAGTGTTCTTCCTCAGGCATTAACTAAAAAATACAATGACACCAGAGAGTTATCTATAGTACAAAGTAAATAAGTACAAAAATTAATATAAAATAAAATAAGGCAGAAAGTACGAACCTAAGGATGAGTGCCTCTGAATAAGACTGACTGGAAATGGAATGGACATGGGTGGGGGTATAGGGTACATCTGTTTCTTATTAGAGCAGGTACATTTTTCTCTTAAAGTTAGGCTGAACCTTTACATTTTCTTTTAGACTAAGTGTAGGAAACATATTGAAAAAATAACACACAGAGCTATAACGAAATATAAACCAAATATATGTATAAGGAGAAAGTAGAACTTTTTTTTTTTTTTTATTATATTTTTATATAAATAAATTAAGAAACGTACATTTGGGAATTTACTCATTGAGGCAAGTAGAAGAATTATCGTGCACTAGTTTGTTGATTTCATAGCCTTCTAAAATAGTTATTTCCCGGAATTTATTGTTTCTGTGTAGTATTTGTATATTTTGGTCTGGGAAAAATTGGTGGTTAGTGGTGACTAAATGTTTGGCAAAATGGGACATAAATTGTTTATTGTTGGGGGATTTGGTTTTCTGTTTTACTTCTTGCATATGTTCTTTTATTCTTTTGTTGAATCACCTTATTGTCATCCCTATATAACGTGCAGGGCAATTAGCACATGACAATTTATATATGCCAGAAAAAGAAAGGGGTTCTTGTACTGATTTTAAAGATAACAGGGACTTTAAGTCACCTGAGTTTCTGTAAGCAACCTTTAAGCCATATTTTTGCAATAATTTGGCTATTCTTAAGGATGGATCACCAATGTATGGGATCACCACCCAGGTTTGTGTAACTTCTGTAGAGGAGCTGATTGGGGGGAATGCCTGGCTGACTATTCAAATAGTCAGTACTACCCATGTCCATTCCATTTGCAGTCAGTCTTATTCAGAGGCACTCATCCTTAGGTTCGTACTTTCTGCCTTATTTTATTTTATATTAATTTTTGTACTTATTTACTTTGTACTATAGATAACTCTCTGGTGTCATTGTATTTTTTAGTTAATGCCTGAGGAAGAACACTACGTGTTCGAAACGCGTTGTTTATATCATTAAACGTTTTATATGTGGAGACCATTTCATTAGATTTTTACCCTACAATATTTGTATTTATTAATATAAATACACATTTATATTTTTAATTTATATTTCAGGTACCATGCTGAACACACAGTTATTTATCCGTCCAAAGAAAAAATAATAGATATAGGTAAATTAAAGGCGATGAATCAGGAGGATGCTTGGAAGTCTTCCACGATGTCTTTCGAACAAATAAGGTATTGTTCTTGTATGGTGTATTAAAAAAGAAAAATGTAGAAAACTGTGGAGTATTACATTCAAATCTACCATAACAAAACTCATTGTTAAACACTGCAAGTAATCACACTGATGTTTTATTTCTACAGATTTTAGCTTAAAGTGAATTATCAATATATGATTCACTATTATTATTATTATTATATTATTATTATTATTATTATTTGAGGATGACTGTAGCACTGCGTCTTAAAAATTTTTTTTAACTTTTTTTTAAAATATAAAAAAATCGTCTTAAAAACGATTGTACTTCCCCCCCCCCCCCTTCTGTCCTAAAGTTTCCCAGCAGTTAGCTTCAACGCCTCCAAGAAGCTCAGCACTTTTGCTGGGTCCAGCGGTAAAAGTTTTTCTATGGTTTTGTTGAGTGTCCCGAAGCACGTACCTCTGTGCAGCAAAGTTGCCTGACAGTTAGTCATTAGGTGCAACGGTGTTTGCTACATATAGCAGCTTAACAGGATAGCCTCGTGAAGTTCGAAAGTCGGAGTTGAGTGCTAGAGGCTATAAGAGGCGCATAATCACTCCCTTACTACTCTACGATCCACTAAGTCATGGCCCTATACATCCCCTCATAACCTAGACATGCATACAGCGTCATATTCTTGCCTTAATAAACACATGTGTAGTTTCTGATGAACTTGATACTTTATCTCTGAACCATGCTACTTTCCTTTGTTCTTTTTGCTTCCAACTGCTTTACTTAGATGAGGTTCTTCATCATTGTTCCTTCAATCATTTTTTCAAGCTAATTTTTCTGTATGAGGATTAGTAATGTACGAGTCGCCTTCTCTTGATAATGTCGATATGTTAACATAAAAAATACATCTTTAGGTGATCTCTATATTGATGTGGCGTCACTTCCCCGCTGTTTTCTTAATCGAAAATATTTACTAACTCATTGCACATTACTTCAATGCATCAGAAATATATCTAGGGACATTTAAAAGCGCACTCCAATCAGAGAGTAATGCTAATTGAGAATTTTCAGCAAGGCGTTAAATCAACTCGTACTCGCAATAAACAATTGGCAACTCATTACACTGACACCTTAAATTGATATTTTATATACTTCAAGGGTGAGATAGTTCTGTTTCTATTTATTTATATATATTGAAGTTTCATGCACCTCAATCTTTCGACTACTTACATGGTAAAGCAAAATATGTTGATATTTTTTAATGTGGAGCCCTTTCGCCAAGTCACAAGAATCTAACCGTCCACTCACGAATGAGACGTACGAAACAGACCAAATGAGTTAGATCTGCTAAGCGATGAATAAATCCAATTAATACAAACCTTAGTTGTGCAGTGTACTGGACATTTAAAGTGTCAATTGAATATTGCTCTCTCCAGAGTTCCATCTCTTAATTCACTCACAATCATATCCCCCATGGGACCAGGTTAGCTCAGTGGTTAAAGTACTCGCCTTTGGGCTGGTAGTCCGGGGTTCGATCCTGGCCCTTTATTTATTCACGTGGGAGGTGAATAAATCAGAGTACGTCGTCCCTCGTAGAGGACGTGGAGCCTGCGTTCCCGTACCTGTACGAAGTTAGGTACTCGTTAAAGATCCCTACTCAGAATGCACTTGAGTTAGGCAAAATTCCCCAATGTAGAATCTGTTGAATCATCGATCAAACAAAAAGCTAGTCAACGGCTGACGTTATCACCCGCTAGGGGATCGATTTAAACTATAAATAAAAAAATCCTCCCATATGGTTAACTATCTTTTAGGAAGTGTCGACCAATATCAATCAGTTATTACAGTATAGGCTGGCTAGTAAATACATAAATATTTCTTACTTCTCGTTTGCTACTTATCCATCTTCACCTTGAACAAGGATCAAAACTAGCACGCCTTACAACGTACGAGATAACTGATTTATAATTCGTATTAAATTCATCTTATTATTCTAATATGGCAAGTTTTATTGTACCAACTTGCTGAAGACTATTGATTGTTTCGATTTAAAATAGGAATTGGAGTCACCCTCGTTTTGAAGATGTCATGTTGTAAACAGTGGTTAGCTTTTATCAAAAGTTGAGTTACATGAGCTATCCTAATAGTCGTCCTTATGTAATAATGAATTTCTTTTGTAAAATGAAGGCTTTTATCTCTTAGTATCTTCATTTGTAGAATTGTATTTGAGAATGCAGTTGAAAACAAATATGACCTGTGTTTGTATGGTACGTCCGGAAAATCCATGTTGTTACTTTACTTTTCTCATATTATTATTGCTTCCTTTCATAATATAATATACGTATTATATTATGAACTTATGCTTATACACTTATGCAACTACGTAAATTGGTAGTCCTATGTGCCTATTTACTCGTCCACACCGTGGATTTCTGTCTTGTAACGACTAGCTTTCTCGGCAGAAGTAGAGAAGTTATTAAACTATTGTCGGAGTTTATAAAATCCTTCTAAGGAATACAGAAGTGTTTGGTGTTTCACCCGAATGCCCGTTAATTACTATGAGTACTGCAGGGTGGAGCCCTGGGTAATACGGTACCTTAGCCGGTTATATGATACTGGCCTCGCGGTTTCACCTTCCTTAGGAGTCTACTGAGTGTACTAGAATCTGAGGAAATTTGTATCACTGAGATAGAATACTGCAACTGAACTTCGGCTAAGTAAAGGGGAGTCGGAAGACGGAACTCACATACAATGGTGGTCAAAACCTGATTTGACGAGTATATCTTGGTCTAGTTATTTATGTTGCTTATTATAAACACCGAAACTTAAAGGTATTATTCATATAAAATATATAGAAAAATAGAACAAGCTACCTTCTGTCTAAATAACTCGGAGTGATATTCATCTTGTCTGTTTGAAAGAGCTGGCTGCATAGTCCATAAAATCTTGCCCAGAAGTTTTGCATAAACGGTTATCTTCAAAATTGTATTATTATCATCTTTTTTATTGTCTTTAATCTCACATCCACATAGTGCGCATTCATACGCATCTGTTAAAAACTAGACAGTAATGTATTGTTGTACACATAAGGTTTAAACTATTCGAAAAAAAATTGTTTTGATTCCAAACTTGTTAAAAAAAATTTTTTTTTTGTTATAGAGCTCTTGGTTGGCGAGATCCACTTTATGAAATGCATGAACAAGAAAAAAAGGATTTATGGGCAAATAGATATAGGATATTCAAAGAAGTGCCTGAAATGCTTTCAAAAATGTTGGATTGTGTTGAATGGAATAATCACAATGAGGTATTATTATATAAGTCTCTGTATTTGAAAAAACAATTGTTATGGAAGAGGAACAATCTTTGCATTTTTGTCCTTTTTGAATTCTTTAACAAATTATTTTTGAGGAACGATAATTTTTTTAACTAAATATTACATTAAAGTTAACCTATAGTTAATTTTAGTTGATAAATTAAAGTTTTTAGTACCTAAGAGGTTGGTGTGGATCTGCAATCATTGAATGTAATCCACTATATTTTTTCGGCCTTTCATAGCTCGATTTTAGGAAAAATTAATCAACCCAGTCAATTTTATGTGTATGATGATGTTGATGGATGTGGTTAACATTTGAAAATGTTGATCTGTAGGAATATGATTTATTGTGAAAATTAGTTTAAAAACAGCTGAATATGTTAAGGTTTCCTCGAGGCGTATTGTTGTGCATGTGAGTGCATATTTGCAATTGAATATTTCTAAGGACTGGGTAGAAATGTAAGGATGACTAAAGGTTTCCTCGAGGCGCATTGTTGTGCATGTGAGTGCATATCTGCAGTTGAATATTTCTAAACTGGGTAGAAATGTAAGGATGACTAAAGGTTTCCTCGAGGCGTATTGTTGTGCATGTGAGTACATATTTGCAATTGAATATTTCTAAGGACTGGGTAGAAATGTAAGGATGACTAAAGGTTTCCTCGAGGCGTATTGTTGTGCATATCTGCAGTTGAATATTTCTAAACTGGGTAGAAATGTAAGGATGACTAAAGGTTTCCTCGAGGCGTATTGTTGTGCATGTGAGTGCATATCTGCAGTTGAATATTTCTAAGGACTGGGTAGAAATGTAAGGATGACTAAAGGTTTCCTCGAGGCGTATTGTTGTGCATATCTGCAGTTGAATATTTCTAAACTGGGTAGAAATGTAAGGATGACTAAGGTTTCCTCGAGGCGTATTGTTGTGCATGTGAGTGCATATCTGCAGTTGAATATTTCTAAGGACTGGGTAGAAATGTAAGGATGACTAAAGATTTCCTCGAGGCGTATTGTTGTGCATATCTGCAGTTGAATATTTCTAAACTGGGTAGAAATGTAAGGATGACTAAGGTTTCCTCGAGGCGTATTGTTGTGCATGTGAGTGCATATCTGCAGTTGAATATTTCTAAGGACTGGGTAGAAATGTAAGGATGACTAAAGGTTTCCTCGAGGCGTATTGTTGTGCATATCTGCAGTTGAATATTTCTAAACTGGGTAGAAATGTAAGGATGACTAAGGTTTCCTCGAGGCGTATTGTTGTGCATGTGAGTGCATATCTGCAGTTGAATATTTCTAAGGACTGGGTAGAAATGTAAGGATGACTAAAGGTTTCCTCGAGGCGTATTGTTGTGCATGTGAGTGCATATCTGCAGTTGAATATTTCTAAAGACTGGGTAGAAATGTAAGGATGACTAAAGGTTTCCTCGAGGCATACTGTTGTGCATGTAGTGAATATCTGTGGAATAAAAATATCTGCTGCTTTGTCAAAATTTAATATGGAAACCCTGGGTGTGGCATGTACACCCTGTCCTCATTTAACGACGGGGTTCTGTTCCAACGACCAAGTCGTTAAACGAATCGCTGCTAAGAGAGATGATCCCTTAACACCACTACGGTACCGTATTTCAACTCCATGGTACTGTGCTAGTATAGTTATTTTGTATCAAGCAGTCTTAGGTATTGTTTTAATTTCACCAAATGCACCTTATACATGTTTAGTACTACTGTACAGTATTTATTTATGAACATACTACAATAATTTGTTGTACAGTAATTAAAAAAGAAAGACGAGATCAATCTAAATGGCGTCTTTCTCGTTGTCGTATCGATAAGCCCAAAAACATTGTACCTAGAAGCGTAAAAATATTTTTTTAAATTTTTCCGGTGCGTCGTAAGTCCGAGCAGTTGTTAAACGTTTAAGTCGTTTAGTGAGGACAAGGTGTACTATCTTATTGCTGTTGTTGATTGCGGCAGAAAACATTTTGGAAAATAAATATTCATTTTTACTTCTTGGGTTGTTATGTTTTTAGTTTCACGAAATTGATAATTACTTGAAGCATGTTTTTTAGGGCTTTCAATGTGTGATAGGATTATATTCTCGGTTTATTGACTTATTTTTAGTTCCTGTACCACAACATGCTCTTTGAGAGTTCATCCAAACTGTAAGTCGAAGGGTTCTGTGACCTCTGGTATAAGTGAAACCACAATTAATAGGAACTGGTCCTACCTGGTATTCTATCTTTTGTACTCTTATCGGCTTCAAACCCTGACAATCTTGAAGAATTATTGTCCAAGTGTCTCATGTTTCTGTTTCATAACTTATACATGTTTTTTAACATGTGTTGTCTACATAACATGTTCCTTATTATAGTTTTATGTAATTTACTCTTGAAGATGGACAAGGTCTGACCGGTCCTTTGCAGAAGCCACCATCCGAGACGTGACAGTTCAAATTAATAATAATTTCGGAGGAGCTAATGTATAATTATTAATTATATGCCTCCATTAGTATCATAATTTTAAAATACGACATCACTGTATGTTTAAAGCATATCTGTGAATAGTCAGCAACGTACAGAAAGTCTTTTAGATTTCCACTGTTTTCAGAAATTTTTATTTTACGATTATTTAATAGCACAATGAAAAGGTTAGTTGGTATCAAATACATAGAAATCACTTTCATATAGTTATAATCGTGGAGAAGTTCTATCGGTGATTTCAACGGAGACAAGTTTTTCAGTTTTTACAGGATTCAAACATATATCCTGACATCATCGCACTTTCTTGTCTACGAGACATACAGTGAATCTTGTTATTTAGAGTCTGAAAAGAACATCAGAAAAGAAACATAACTACTGGCTGGAATTAGTTTTAAGTTTTTATTCAGGAATTAAACCAAGATATTAATTTCATAATTAGATTAATTATTAAATTTTATAATTTAATGAATTGATTAAGAATTACTCTAGTATTAGTTACAAATATTTTAATCTGACGTGAAATTAGAAAAAAATTATGATGGATTTTATTAGCGTTATTCATTCCATTGATCTCAACTTTTATTAAAAAAAAAAAAAATATTTTATATGAAATTCATAAATTAAACGAAAAAATCCCTTATAGTTGAAGGTATACAGTTCTGTTTGATTTGTGTTCATTGTTCTAAATTGTTAAAATTTTATTCTTTATTTGTTTTCCAAATGTGAACCTTTCTTACTGTTGCACTATGGAAATTTTCCTCAATGTTATTCTACACCCATTTTAGTTAAGGGCTTGTCGCGTTTCTAGGTTGATTCCAAAACTCAGTGAAACTTCAGGGTAGATAGGGAATTCAAATCTTAAGGAGAATTGACATTGAGCTTCGCGATTGATGGTTTATTGATTTCACCAAAAGGACGACGACTTATAAATTGTCCATTTCATTTATATTATTTTGCTTGATTTGACCCTTATTACCATTAATAGTGGTATTAAGCGTCATTAAGCATTAATTATTAAGCATTAATTATTAAGCATTAATCAACCACGCTTAATGCTAGGTCCCATCCAACCTCCATTAGTCTTCTTCGTATTGTTTGTTGTTTCTCTTAACCTATGTATTGTTTCTGTCTAACTTTTATTTCTAGTTAAAAGTTGTTATATCATTTTTGTTATTATCATGTTTATATAATCATTTTTGTTTAGGTTTGCGAAGCAACATATTTAGTAAACAGGTGGACCTTGTTAGCTCCAGAAAAAGCTTTAGAACTTCTCGATTATGCCTATGCCGACCAGTCAGTTAGGAGTTTTGCCGTCAAGTGCCTTTCCAAAGTGTCGTAAGTACCGTATATTCTAAATTTACATGTGATATATCCTATACGATGTGTATGATCTTTATACGAGAAATTAAACATTCTATATATGATGACATACTTTTTAATTACCATGCAGTTTTATTTTTTGATCTATTCTTTAAATCTATGTTTAATCCTTTTTTTATATAACGGAGTTTTCTCAAATATGGTTAGGTTATCTAAGGAAGGAATCAATTGATTGTCCTATAGGGAATCATTCCTCTCCAATAGACCATCGTCAGCTAAGACATTTTGATTTTGGAAGCAGATAACAGGAATGTCACAGAATTAATGTAAACACCTAAAATCAATGTAATGGTCGATTAAGAAGTAAATATGATATAGTAAAGAAAAAAAAAACATAAAGTCATCGAATTAAATTTTAAATCAAAGAATAAAAGATTCTTTTCATCTTGCTGACATTAAAACTATTCAATATTAATAATTAAATTAAATTTTATTTTTATTAAAACTTAATATCATTGAGTTATAATATTAATATTACAATAGATAAAACAATGTTGATAGAAATATTAAAAGTATCTAATTCTTTCATTTTTCTTCATCACTAGTGATTTCTTTGATGAAGTGTGACACCAAAGGCCAAAGCCATTATGTTGGATTCACCGGTTCCATCTAAATCACTGAAGCTAGGAATAATTTTTTAGGAATTGGATAGTATGTTTATACATTTGATTTTGATGAAACATATAATTGATCAATTAAAAATAATTGATTTGGTTATTATGATTGATATAAGTAATTTTATTTTCAGTAAGTAGTATATTTAAAATATTAATTTTGGTAGTTAAAAATTGCTTATTATTTTTACTGTTGTTGGTTACCTCTTGCATGGCTTACATCACTTAGAGCAAGAGTCTTCAACTTCAATTGTTTATTTTTAAATAGAAAATAAATAAACAACTTTAAATAAAATAAATAAATAAAATAAACAACCGGGACTACATTATTGCGTGCCACTTCCCAGGGCCATACAGCTGCTCTGCTATAAACTGTATTAGTTCTTCACTTTTGTGAATTAGGGGGCAACAAGGGCCACTGACCCTACCTGCAGCTGAGCAGATTCAGTGGGACTTCGGTCCGGAGTTTGATCCGAAACTCTTAAAATAAGTCGGTACTACGGGCGGCGGGGGCCCATGGTGATTTTCTCCAGCCCGCCCTTTGCGGTCGGACTTGTAGTGGCTGTGTGTTCTCACCCAGGTTGGGTAGACCCTTGTGGTCGCTGCGTGAGGAGCAGTGTCTTCTCGGGCGGATTCCTGCTTGGCATCCAGGGGAGCTAAACCCTAAACCTTTACCAGTAGGAACGGACCACGATCTCAGCTAGTAGGCTGGAATACTAGTAGTTGCTTTATCCTTTTGGCTGTGATGGAACTCAGGGTGGGTATGAATGGAACCCCTCTCGAGCACTTATTTTACAAAAGAGCGAGACAAGATCTCCTCTAGTCCTACTCTCTAACAAAGTCTATATTTACCAAAATGCCTACTTTTGGGGCCCAGAGTGGCCGAAAGATTAAGATCATTGCAATCCCGGGCCCGGCGGAATGGGTACTTCCCTCTTCGGAGGGGGACGACCCAGGTCTCTGACCAGTATGGTAGTCCTTAAACTATTCAGCTTGTAGGTGCTGGCTAGATAATAGAAAATAAAGGACTAAATTAAATAAATAATTTATTTATTATTAATGCGGCAATCTCATTGAAGTCACTATTGATCACATTTATTTTAATTTTCCCTTTTTATTTGTTGTTAATTTTATTTTTGTTCTCACTAAAGGGTCGTGAATAAATTTTGGCGTCAAAAATGGGTCGCGATGTAAAAAAGTTTGAAGATCCCTGACTTTGAGAATAAAAAATTAGACACTCTCTCCTAGAGCGTAAACTTTTTAAGTGTAGGTGTGGTATAAAAAAAGGAGCATGCTTAGTGTACGGCAAATAATATTTCTAATAATAATATCAATGTAAAACTCGCAATTATTTATTTTAATTTAGTTAAAATAAATTTTGACTAAAATAAAAACAAAAAGGAGTTACGTAAGGCCTTACTGAGGCAAGTATGTAACTCCTTTAAGTATTTATTTTAGTTAAAATAGTCAGAATTCGTGTTTAGCATTGCGTTGTCCGCCTTCGCGAGGTCCACCTCGGGCACCTCCATCCTTTCAATGGAGGTGTCTAAAGGGCAACTTGTCAACAAGGTGGTCTGGCTTGACTAAGCGGTTATGGCACAAAAATGCCGAGGAACGCGAACGCGTCCTATCAGTTTAGAGGAGAGTATGTTAACCACTGAGCTAACCTGCCCTCCTAAACATTTAATGATTAATATATAGATATATTAGAATATTTAATTTGTATTGCAGATAAAGAGAGGTAAATTTGAAAATAAAGTACGTTTTTAAATGATGATTGAAGATTACTTAACAGTTATTTTTTAACATTCTGTTTACAGTAGATTTCTTAGACACTTGAAGTATGTCTTGACTTTGTTTTCAGTGACGATGATCTTTCACTTTTTCTTCTTCAACTGGTACAAGCCCTCAAGCATGAGAACTATCTTCATTGCGATCTTGTTGAGTTCTTGTTGGATAGGGCATTAAACAACCAGAAAATAGGCCACTTCCTCTTTTGGCATCTGAGGTAATGTTTTATTCTGTTTAAAAAATTTTAAAATATTAAAAAGTAAATGTAGTCCTCAATTTTTTTTGTTTTTATGAAATCAACTATTAATTAAAGTTACAAGCTGCATAGTTATTTGTTTATTTATTGACTATTGAAATCAGTAATGGGTACGAATGAATATTGTTCAGAACTCATCGATCGGTTTTCTAATATATTTCTAATATAATTTTCTAAACGCTAATATGGTTTGAAAATTAATTATAATTTTCTTACGAAATTATATAGTATATATATAATATATTGTTAAATAACGCCCCATATTTGACTTGTATCTGTTTCTTACACAATTTCTCCAGTTTCCGGAATTCCTTCCTCGTCTCTTCATTAAAAATGATAATAAAGCTTATCACCAATATTGATAGTCGACATGTTTCGAATGTACCACATTCGTCATCAGGACAATAATGAGAATAATAGTAGGATTGTTAGTTTATATATGTAGAGGTGGATTACTATTGGAATGTTCACAGGACATCGCCCTGGGTCACGGGGAATTATGGGGGATTAAGGCAGGGTGGTTGGACTCACTCACTACCTGGCTAATCTGGTTTGGCCTGTTGGAAAATAGTTTTAAAATTCCACAAGAATTATGAAGTTGGATATTTATGGCTGGCTGCTTTTCTTGAATTATTAATGCTTCTAATATTTGTAATTTAACATGGTTTCTTTCTTTAGCGATAATTTTCGGGGAATTCACCATCATTTCTCTTGTGAGTCTTGTCTTATGGAGTGCTGTTGTATGGGATATCTATATATATATAATATAGATATAATATATCTTAAGAAATTGAAATAGTGAAGTCTGTAGCAGTTAAAGGACGCCGTACAAGACACGGGGTTAAGATGGATGTACTGATAATGTACTTTACATTAACCTCTCTTTAAATACCAATCTTTACTTAATGGCTGAAAATATTTCAGAACTTACTATATAGCAAACATTGATTATATATATATGTATTATATACCGCAATAAACAATATATATTAATCAAAATGCTCTAAGGCCTTTCGTCACAACATCATCAGAGAGCTAAATGAAACAACAAAAAAAAGAAAAAAAAACATAATAACAAGTTAACCTGGCTGATTGAAGTCTTCAAGATTGCTGAATCTTATGTTATTATGTTTTTTTTTGTGTTTTTTTGTTGTTGTTTCATTTAGCTCTCTGATGATGTGACGAAAGGCCTTAGAACTTTTTAATTAATATATATTGTTTATTGTGGTATTTAATATATATATTATATCAAGAGTTATTGTTGATTATTAATTAATGTATATATATATAATACTTTTACCTGTTGCTTACTTTACTGATTTACTAATATACTTTTCCTTGTGGCTTATACTTTTATATATATATTTAGTTCAATACAGACAAAGAAACATAGAGAAATCAGAAGAACACACTTACAGTCTCTAATTTTCGGTTTGAACCGTCTTCAGGAGAGATAAGAGAGGGAAACCAAGCGCACTGGTTCAGAGACGGTTGGAGACCTCTCTTTTCGGTTCAAACCGAAAATTAGAGACTGTATGTGTGTTCTTTTGATTTCTCTATGTTTCTTTGTCTATATTGAACTATTTTTCCCCGTTTTGGATCGTATTTCCAACGAAAAAGTATATACATATTTGAGCCGTTTATTTTGAAAGTGGCCTAATTCCATTTTCCAAAAAAATTTAGCTAGCTATTTAAATAATTACATTTTTACGTTATCTTTACCTTTTGCAGCAAATTGTACAAAATTTATTTAAAATTACTAAGAATTTTTATAACAAAAATTAGTTGATAAATAAAATGACAATATTTTTAAATTTTGTAAAACGCAAACCCTTAAATATCTCGATTTTAACATAAATGGAATTAGGCCACTTTCAAAATAAGCGGCTCATTTATATGTACGAATGTTTTCCTTATCTCGACCACTTATTTTTGACACTATTTTTCTTTTCTAATTACTAAGTAATATACTATATATTTTACTGAGGTTTTCTGTATCTGTATAGACGAAACCTCGACTTAAAGGTGTTGTATTATTGGAGGTAGACCAAACCTCGATAAAAAAGAAAAATAGTATTATATATATATATAAATAGCGTTTGTGCCTGCGTAGTAGCTGAACCAAAAATAATATAATTCATTTAGCAGGTTTTTATGTTAAATTTCAAGTGGTCGATATTTTGTAGGATTAAACAATCATATAAAATGGAATTCATACTAACAGATAATTTATATTCCATAAATTTCTGAACTTTTCAAACCATGGAGTGACTGTCTAATATAATATGAATAAAATAAATTTATGGTTTTACACAGACTGTTAGTATTGAGTTAATAATTACTACTAATTACCTTGCAATTCTAAATTTCACCAATGGAATGAAGTATGAATAAATAAAACATTTTCAGATCTCAAAATAGTAAAAATTAATATATGGCTAAATAAGAAAATCTGAATCATTGACAGGTAAATGTCAAGATGTAAACAAATTGCGAACACTTATTTTACAGTTTTCAAGAGTTCGAGGACTGAGAGGATATCACAATGAAAAGTGTTACGAGTAAAAGTTATTGAAAATAAGAATATATGATCGACTATGGTTTTCAGATTTTCACTGAAGTCATATGTTTTTAAAATATGTTACTCTTGATTTTTCTTATCTATATTTTGTATCTTTTATCGCATATGGGATAGGTTAGGTTGCAGTGGCAGTCACAAAAGAGATCACACATAGGCCGAACATTGGCCCTTTGTGATACCACACAATGAATATTCTTATTGAGAGCACTCAATTTTGTCTTATTCAAGCATATAACTTTTACTGGTTTAGATATGGAAGTGATCTATAAAAACTTCTCTATTTTCAGTCCTTCAACGTAGTAATGATCCTAATTTGGTTCCTAACTAGTGAACACTGTTGGAGATAAAATGATCGAAACTTGTATTAAGAAGTAATAAGAAAATGTAAGTTATATTACAAATAGTGCATATGGAGTCATTATGAAACACACAATTATGCTACGTAAATAAAATATAAATTTCTAAGTATCCTGGGTTATATAGTTTCAGATAATATATGGTGGTTATTTGAACCTATAACCAAATATTTAATATTTGAGGAGTCTATTTGAGTTTAAATAAACAGGTAGTTTACAAGAAACACTTAAAAATTTATTAAATTTGAAGATAAGTTTAAAATTGATATAGCTTCTCGACCACTTAATCCACTTATCTGTGAACTTGATAAGTTTAATTACATATGTAAATTAATGACGAACACGTGATATATAAAATCAAACACTACAAAAGAAAAAAGGGAAGGTGTTCCATGTTTGGTTTCTTTTTTTGGTGTTTGTTTGATTAAATAAGTAGAAACGTTTGAGATATTAGCGGTTGAGTCATAAAATCCTTCGGAGATGACGAAAGAGCGTTCATCACAAGTCATTTAATGCAAAATTTTAGATTTTTTATGTGTAAAAACAAATGGTTGTTTGGTTTCACAAATTGTCTATAAAGCCTTTGTGTGTTGTCTTTGTGACAGTAATAACCTTTTCCAAACTAATATTACCCATTCTGAGGTAAAATGGATAAACAAACAAAAGTCTCCATACAAATGAAGTTTTATTCAATGCGTTTCGAACACTTTATGTTCATCATCAGGAAGACACCAAAGGATGGTGGTGCTGACGGGTTGTTTTCACTGGACCGACTGTCAGCACCACATCCTTGGTGTTTTCCTGATGATGAACACAAAGTGTTCGAAACGCATTGAATAAAACTTCATTTGTGTGGAGACTTTTGTTTGTTTATCCATTTTACCTCAGAATGAGTAAATGCCACACAATTACGGATTGCACAACTAAGGATTTAATATTACCCAGTATACCAGTGGTTTTCAAACTATTCAATATGACGGCACACTAAGAAGCAACTAACATTTTGGCGACACAACTGCCATTTTATATATATTCTTAAACTTAGCAATACCTTTTAAAATACATGTAAATTTTATCATTGAAAAAGTACACTTACCATATTAGTGAGAAACGTGAGGTTGGTAAATCATAGGATGCAAAAATATTATATTATTTTTTTTATCAATATATATATTTTCGCGGCATACCAAGGAGATAATGGCGGCACACACTTTGGGAATCGCTGCAGTATACCATTAAAGTCATTATATCTTTCTGTATCTTACCTTCCTAATAAGCAGATTTCATCTCGGGAAGAACACTGTCTTCAAAACACGTTCTTTTTGTACGCAGATATTTTTTATTTTCCCATTAAAAGGATAAATATTCCCGGGAAACCTTTGTCCATCTGGATATTTCTGGATTGGACACAATCTTATATTCTGTAGGTCAATTTCCCGATGAGAATATCCTCTTGCAGGGCTGCCTAGGAGTTGGAAGAGAAATAACTCTTGACTGTCATGGTATGTTGTGTTCAACTCCCATGAATGCCGATATAAATTAGATCTGATTACCTCTGATGTAAAATCATAGTTCGAAGTATCCTGTCTTGTCCTTTGCATTCATTGTCAACTGTTCAAATTTTTTTGAAGCCATGAACAAAGCAGTCTACCGGTAGATCTTCTGTAACGAAGTTACAAACAGGAAATAATTATAAAAAAGTGATCTCCACATATAATGGTAGGGATCAGGGCAGAGAAAAGTCCAAATTGCTTGTTACTGGTACATGCGGTTCTGAGTTCATCGCCCCTTAAATTTGTTGACGACACAGTAGAAATAAATTTGTAGCTCTTCTAACTTTTTACCTGCACTTGACTTTTAATAAATGTCATTTACTCCTCCGTCTCATTTCAACCCATCTCATTTCTGATGTGGTACTTTTTATATTTGGCGCCCATTTTAGTTTAAGCAAGGCAGAATGGAAACTTAATGGCAAGCCATATAATTGGTATAATTCTTTATAAGAAAGTCTTAAGTTTTACCTTCCTCAAGATTATCAGAGAAGGGATCTTTAACGAGTACCTGAAATAGTACATGGTCCGGAAATGTCGAATCATGGTCAAGATTCGAATTTTAATCTCAGTTCTAAATGCATGCACGGTTATTACTTGTAGCATCACACCTGACCCCTACTAGCTAAAAATCATTAGTTACTTTTAAACCGATTACCTATGATTTATTTTTTTCTAGAATCTCTCCAAAGATATTCGTATGCAATGTAACATTAATTTATCGTTTTTATGTTTAACAGAAGCGAGATGCATGTGGCCTCAGTGTGGGTAAGATTTGGCTTAATGCTGGAAGCTTACTGTCGAGGGCATCGAGAACACATGAAAATCCTTTCCAAACAAGTTTATCTTCTGAACAAGATGAAGTCATTTTCTGAACAAGTCAGAACCAAGAGAGACAAAGAAAAAGCTAAACATTATCTTCATGATGCTCTTTCACAGGTAAAAATTATTTCATTTTTTTTATTGAATATGTGGTGATTTTTTTGATTCTCTGCACATCATACAGTAATTAATTTATATATGTATGTAATACAGTAATGAATTGTCGACCGTGGGACAGAGATATAACTGAAAAAAGACAAATCGGGATGCGGTCAGTTTCTCCGCAAGAAGTTTCCTGCGGAGAAACTGACCGCATGGCAATGAGAGTTTGATTGGAAGTGGAAGAAACTATATATATATATATATAGTTCACATAGGAAAGAGAAAAAACAAATAAAGACACTCACAAAAAAGACTCACAACGATATTTCGACAGTCGTCGTCATCGGGCAGAAGTAGTCCCTTTGAGTAGTTGAAGCTAACTTTTTACGCATATATATATATTTATATATGCGTAAAAATCACAATGAATAAAAACGTGATGCAATCTATGAAATTAAACCTCAAGGCAAAAAAAGAAAACAATAGAAAAAATACTCCGAGGCCTTTTAATTTATGTCATCAGAGAGCAAACAAAGTAAGAACTAAGAAGTAACATGACATAACATAACATGTTTTCTTCTTAGTTCTTACTTTGTTTGCTCTCTGATGACATAAATTGAAAGGCCTCAGAGCATTTTTTCTATTATTTTCTTTTTTTTTCCCTTGTGGTTTAATGTCATATATATCAGATAAACGAAAGTCGATCCAACAGCACAGATTACACTTAACATAATCTGTGACACACAAAAAGAAACATAACAAAGACTCAGGCTTATAGACTTGTTTATTATAGAAGTGACCTTTTATATGTGCGTTATCGTATATGTATATTATCATATTAAAATACGTTCTGTCATTATTGAAAGATAAAAATAGCACTGGACACGTAAAAAAGGATGAATGTACTAACATATTTCTAGCGATGCTTTATCATCAGGAGAAGGCAGAGTAAATGAATAAGTGTAAAATACATTCATTCACTCTTTACCTTCTCCTGACGATAAAACAGTGGTTGGAAATAGCGATTATAAACTTTGAGAGAGGGAGACCGAGATATTTTCATTTCAAGTAAAACGGGGGAGGTACACTCGGGAAACAGGAACACGCATCTGGATCATAGAACCGTCACATAGAAGATGAATTCAGAACAAAAATGGAATAGGTGAAAAAGGAGCTAAACTAATGAAATATATAAATATGTAATAAAGAGACTGAAGTAAATCAATAAAAATATTGAGGGGATCAAAATATAAAATATATAATAAGACCATAATATAACGTACAGAACTAAAGGAATGATGAACCTAATTCTAACGCTTTAGGTTTAAGCCGGGTATAAAGTGGCTCCAGGTAACCAAATATTTTTCTCCACTAAGACGCTCTTAACGTCAACAGATTGTTATCATTGATATGTAGCCGAAATAACATTATAAAATAATAATGTTTTTTTGAATAAAAGAAGAACTGATAATATTGCAACTATTGTCATTGTAATTTAATTTTAAACTGTAGTTATTCAACCAATGAATTTTAGGCTACTGATCCTAAGTACTTACTAATGTGCTTCTTCTTTCAGGTTCATCTGAGAGAGTACATCGACAACGTTTTGAATCCCTTGGATCCATCGTTTAGGTTTAAAAATGTCAGGCAAGTCATATTCTTTTTAGTTAATAAAATTTGAAAATTTTACCATAATTTTAAAGAATTTTAGAGCATATATCCAAAAATAAAGTATACTGTCTGTTAAAGGATATTTTCTCTTTTCTTTACGTTTGAATTGCTGGTTGTGTAAATTTTTCAATCGTAAAATATTTGAATTATTCAAATGGCCTTGTTTAGAATTATATTCACAATAATTTACTATAATCTGTTATTTGATATTAGTTATATGATATTGTTATAAATATTAGAAATTTAACTTACTTTCATTACTGTTGCTTTTAATATCGCATTCTTCCTGAGTTCTATAATCTGAGATAGCTTGATATAATAGTTTTCCATAATAGTCTCGCATAATAGTTTTCCAAATTCACCGCACATCTAGTGAGGGGTTGAAAAGAGTTGGAGGGAAGAGTGGTATTTTGAAAGGGTGGAAGTGCAGGAAAGGACCCTTTTAAAATACCACTTTTCCCTCCCACTCTTCTCAACCCCTCACCAGATGAGTCGTGCATCTAGTGTTTCAGTTGGGTTTTTGACTCTGACGAAGACTGCTTGTTGAAAGATCTTAGTCTTGTTTTTCCATTTCATATTGTCGTTTGATCATTGATTGTTATTTCATGTGTTTGTGTGAAATCATTATATATATATATATAGGTGTGTTCTCTAATCGGGGTTCGGTCAATTTTCCAGGATAAAAAAATCAAACTCTCGTTGCCAACGTTTCGGTTTTATTTAAAACCTTTTTCATAGGCCTACAAACAAAGGATAATAAGAAATCACATATCAACATCAAACATATACACAATATGAAAAATGGATTGTTACAACTTATGAATATTACAAGCAGAAATATTTCAGAGATACATAAAACAATATTACTTACAGAAGTAAGAATTTTTTAACTAAAAAAATGAAATTTACATTATTTAAAGGAACAACAATGTTAGCCGGACAAAACCTTCGACTAGACTAATAAGATAACATTACAAATAACCTCAACACTGTTCACTCAAGGGAACTAAATAAATCAAATTTCACTAAACCTCAGCACAACACTCCAGAATAAATATTACTTAAATTAGTAATATCACTTCTATGATTAATCGAACTTAGATCCTTTTTAATATATAACATCTCAAGTGTCTTCCTTCTTTGCTTGCTTTGCTTTCCTTCTCAAGGAGAAGGAAGACACTTGAGATGTTATATATTAAAAAGGATCTAAGTTCGATTAATCATAGAAGTGATATTACTAATTTAAGTAATATTTATTCTGGAGTGTTGTGCTGAGGTTTAGTGAAATTTGATTTATTTAGTTCCCTTGAGTGAACAGTGATGAGGTTATTTGTAATGTTATCTTATTAGTCTAGTCGAAGGTTTTGTCCGGCTAACATTGTTGTTCCTTTAAATAATGTAAATTTCATTTTCTTAGTTAAAAAATTCTTACTTCTGTAAGTAATATTGTTTTATGTATCTCTGAAATATTTCTGCTTGTAATATTCATAAGTTGTAACAATCCATTTTTCATATTGTGTATATGTTTGATGTTGATATGTGATTTCTTATTATCCTTTGTTTGTAGGCCTATGAAAAAGGTTTTAAATGAAACCGAAACGTTGGCAACGAGAGTTTGATTTTTTATCCTGGAAAATTGACTGAACCCCGATTAGAGAACACACCTACTATATATGTATATATATATGTATATGTATGTATAATAAAATCGGGATTCGGTCAATTTTCCAGGATCAAAATCAAACTCTCAATGCCGACGTTTCGGTTTTATTTCAAACGTCGGCATTGAGAGTTTGATTTTGATCCTGGAAAATTGACCGAATCCCGATTTTATTATACACCTATTCTATCCAACGGTTGATATATTATTGAATTTGTTATATATATATAGTTCAATGTACATAACGAAACATACAGAAATTAAAAATACACACTTACAGTCTCTAATTTTTGGTTGAACCGTCTCAAGGAGAGGTAAGAGAGGGAAACCAAGTGCACTTGTACAGAGACGGTTGGAGACGGTCTAAGATTGTAAGTGTGTTTCCTTACTCTGTGTGTTACTCTTCTTGAATTTTGAACTCGTGTATGTATATATATATATATATATATATATATATATATATATATAGTTCAATATAAACAAAGAAACATAGAGAAATCAGAAGAACACACTTACAGTCTCTAATTTTCGGTTTGAACCGTCTTCAGGAGAGATAAGAGAGGGAAACCAAGCGCACTGGATCAGAGACGGTTGGAGACCAACCGTCTCTGATCCAGTGCGCTTGGTTTCCCTCTCTTATCTCTCCTGAAGACGGTTCAAACCGAAAATTAGAGACTGTAAGTGTGTTCTTCTGATTTCTCTATGTTTCTTTGTTTATATTGAACTATATTTGTCCGTTTTGGATCGTATTTCCAACGAAAAAAAGTGTATATATATATATATATATATATATTATATATATATATATATATTATATATATATAACCAATTAGATGAAACGATTCTTCGAACTGAATAAACTATAATATTATTATAGTTTACAATAACTGAATAAAATATTATTTATTTCAAATTTATTTGAAATAAATTTCAAAGTTTAGTAGCTAAGAATTAATAACTGGCACTTTGTATAAAACTGAAATCTCTGTTAAACAATTATCAATTACATACTGTCTGTATTTATTTGAAAGAATGGTTTTCGGAATCAGAGATTCCGATTCTGGTTCCGACACCTAAAAAAGTTCTGATATTTCCGATTCCAAGTACTCGTCCCATCAATATAATGTAGTTTCTAAGAAATTCCGTTATGATTTTCATGAATATAAAGGCATTGAGAATGTGGTTTCAATATATAAGTGGAGTTTTCATTATTTATCATTTTCAACTAGAAAGAAAATTTCTCAATATTTCATTAGAAAGAGATAGAAAAAGGAAAAGATGTGTTTGTTATGAAATTCTATAGAAGTACTGCTAACCTTCTTAGTAGTTGTTTATGTGAAAAAAGAACTGCAGTTTTTTCCGTATTTTCCTTTCACTAACACCTTTCCCATTAGTTGCTAAATGAAACTAATTTCCTTAATTCCTTTAACATTTATATTATATTGGGGGAAAGTATTGTCTTCAAACACAAAAAAAAAAAGTTTATTATAAGAAACTAAACAACGCCTTTTGAACAGTTGATGTTCTTCTTCAGGTTACCTCTGCTCTGCTGGAGTGGTGAGACCAAGCAAGGACTCTTGGTCTTTCATTTAATAATATAATATAATAATATATTAGTGTCAGAAAAATAATAAAACAAGATAAGAATAATTTTATTGATCATACATAAATTTCGATAATGAACAAAATATCGTCCGAAAAAGATTTTTTATTTCTTGGTATCACCTATCCAAATTCTAACCACTCCCAATGTAGCTTAGCTTCCTGTGATCTAATGTAATATTATTCAATATGATTATAGATTAGCTTGCAGTGGCAGTCCAATTAAGGAACACATAGGCCGAATATTGGCCCTTTCTAATACCGTACTATGAAGATTTATTCTAGATTGGGGGGTCCTAAATTTTACTTAACTCTAGTGTATTTAGAGTAGGGATTTTTAACTAGAACCTGATATCGTACAGGCTCGGGACCGACGGTTTAACGTCCTATCGGAGGGACAACGTGCTCAGATTTATTCACCTACGTAAATAAATCGAGGGCTAGAGTAGATATTGAACTCCAGACCTACAGTTCAGAGATGAGAACTTTGCCATTAGGTTACCCTGGCCTTCCAAAATTATTATTGTCGTTGTCTTTAGAAGGTACTGTTGTCTCATTCTTTCAGTTTGATAACAGTACGTACATACAACATTATTTTTTTTCTATTTTGTTATAACCTTGTTAACTCGAAAAAACCCTTTTCATTTCCTCAGATTTTTGAGATATGAACTTTGTATTAAAAAAAAAAAATAAAATAAATGAATGTACACAATATTAATAGATACGAATGTTTTAATAGACTTGAGAAGTGCAAAGTGATGGATTCAAAGATGAGACCTTTGTGGCTTGTGATGGAGAACAATGACAGTTTGGGATCGGATGTGAGTTTATTATTCAAGAATGGAGACGATTTGAGGCAGGACATGCTGACTCTCCAGATGATAAGGCTCATGGACAGGTTGTGGAAGGACGAAGGCTTGGATTTAAGGTACAGTGGAAGAACAGATTCACTTTGGTTTAAGTCCTTAAGTTACAGATCCTTATAAACCCAATCCTTAAGTTATCAAAGATTATTAAATAGAGGCGGGCTTTCCCCCACAAGTCCGGCAGGACTGTGAAGTATCGTTTTTCTAACCTTATCTTAGCTGGCTTTATCTGACCGACTTGAGTTGTACCAGTTATTAATTGAATAGTTTCAAGTCATCTATCAAGTGTCTGTTTTAGTTTACATGTATTTTTTACCATTTTTATTGTTTATACCAGGCATAGGCAAGCGGCAACCCTCGGAGATACTATGGAATTCCATCTTTATACATAAATCCCTTTCCTTTTTGCTTATAATTATAATTATGAAATAATGAAATAGGAATAAAAACTTTCACAATATGAATAATAAATATTGAAACAATTAATAATATACTATTAGTATAGATAAATATATTTTAATAAAATAAAGGTATGGAGCAAGAGTAGCCCAGAGGCTTGCGTGCTCAGTCATGACAGTACTTCAAATGTATTATAAATAAATGCAACAAATATATAATAAGCTACTGCATTAGAGGTTAAAAATGAATAATTTTAGAAAACTTGAGCACAACTGTGAGATAAAATACGAATGTCCTAAGGTAATATTTTAAAGACACATTCCTTCCATTAATGTCATTTATGTTGGGTAAATAAATTAAATATTTCAATTTACAAGTTTTGTTAGTTTTAAATATATTTCATTGTGTATATTTTAATTATGCAAATTAAAACATTAATTATAGACAATATATTATATAGACAATTATAAACATTAATTAAATTATTTATAATTTAATAATGTATTAATTTATAATTTATAAATTATAAGACAAATTATTTAATTGTAATAATAGCCTTTAGTTTATTACCAGTGTTTATATTACGGAAATATTCAATTAAAACAAATTTTTTTTGTTACATTTATACTCGTATATAATACATTTACACTACTATCATCGGCGAGCACGCAAGACACTTGCTCTTCTGGCTCGAATTTTGGGAATATAGTGATAATTTTCTTTTATTTAACATTATTCAGGTAATAAGTAATATATATTTAATTTCAGGTAAATAGGTAAATTGTAATTTCACGGGAAATAGGTGAACAAACAAACGAACTCACGAACTTTATATATAGAGATAGTAACTTTTGTTGTTAAATGCATTTATTTATTTATTTGTCTATTTTTGATTTCAGAATGAATCCCTACGGATGTATTTCCACGGATAACAAGGTTGGTTTAATTGAAGTTGTTTTGAATGCAGAAACAATAGCGAATATACAGAAGGAAAAGGGAATGTTCTCAGCAACATCTGCCTTCAAGAAGGGTTCACTTCTAGGTAGGCTTATTTCTCCTTTAAGTTATGCAATAATAAGTTGTTTATCATGGAATATGAGGTATTTATTGCTAATAATGCTCTTTTTTTTTTGCAATTTGTTGTTATAATCATAAACTCCTTCAATTCGGTAGAGTTTGATATTTATGTTTAAGTTAATAGTTTCTATATTCCAAACTTAATCGAATTTTTAGGATAAGTTAAACAACAATCTATAAGTGATACGTAAAAAAAATATATCACTAATAAGTGGATTAAGTATCAGAGAAATGTTAATCAGAATGATGCTACATCTGATTACGATGTTTGATTGTACATTTAGAGAAGATAAAACCATCATATCTTGTATTATGATGGTTTAAAGAACATGAAAAAATTGTTTTGTATTCTGCTTGGCTGACTGCCTCAGCTTTTCATTCAGTCGGTAAAGAAAAAGGAATAATTTTACAAGTTTAACGATGGAAAATTATCAGATCTTAAGTAACAAAAATTAATGTAAAATGATGGGTTAGGATATTTACATATCACTGACAGGCAAATTTTTCTAAACTAATAAACGCCAATTACACAGTTATTATAATAATCATATATAAATCAAACAAGATTGAGTCAGTGGCAGTTATGTTAACTGTAACATAATTATGGGTGACTAAACTGGATGTTTGGTTACTTTTTTTAAATTATGTCACAATTAAAAAATTCTATACGACTAAACAAGATCATTACACTTTATCAATATACGGGATAGTGGGAAATGAAGGAAATATGTTATTGCTTTATTAAAGCAAATATATAATATTTGCAAATATATAATTTCTGTGGGATAGAATAGAATAATTTGGCGTTTTTAAAATATATGACGATGACATATGGAAATGTAATTGGGGGAAAATATTAAGGTTTATACATAACAACGTGTATGGTATTAATTAATACCTTATAATATTATATACCTTATATAATATATAATAACAGCCTTATTATACTGGTTGAAATATGAGTCTGTGGATAGTAATCTGATTTTTGTTTTTTAAATTTGATAATAGTAATAAAATGCTACTAATACAATTGAATTTTTGCATATTTAAAACCTTTACCGACTTCAGATATGGATAAAAGTCGACCAGTCGCTTACTTTTAAACTTTTGTTTAACTATGGTTAAAGAAAGAGAAAAAAAAGAAGGTTTTTCTTGCAAGCAAAGTTTTGAAACAACTAAAAGCATTTGAAACATGCTTAAAACTGAAAACAAGGTTTATTTTTTCGCTATAATCTTGATATTTGTACCATTAAATAGCGTTTCATACTAATTTTGTTTTGTAATATGCATACATAAATTGTTTTGATTTTCACAGACTAGATGCTAATATTTTATGGACGACATATTCTTCAATACTCTCCATATCCCCTTAAGTGATTAACATATTAAAATTTGGGGATTTTTTTTTACTAATTTTCAAAATTACCTGTATGTTTTTAGTATATTTTGAATAAATTTGGTAATTGAATTTAGTAAATTGCAAAAAGTTCATTATTTATCTATATTATTATTTTTTAATCGAATCCTGAAAATTGTTTTAGCATGGTTGAAGGATCACAACCAAACTGAAGTAAGCTTAAACAAAGCTATTGAGGAGTTCACGTATTCCTGTGCTGGTTATTGCGTGGCAACATATGTTTTGGGTGTTGCTGACAGGCATTCAGACAATATTATGGTGAAAAAGACTGGACAGGTAAATTTATTAATAAACATTTGTTTAATTTAACTCTTTATGAAAAGAAGCATTCAACAAATAGTTTTACATCTCAAAAAAAAAACATACATAGAATTTAAAGTAAATTGCAGTAAATATACTTTTTGTTAATTTAAAAAAGTTGGTTTATGTAGAATTTTCAATTTGTGTTTCGTGAAGGAAGCCTGCCTTTTAAATTGTTCTGCTTCCCCTCTGGAACTCATAGTGATTGAGATATTTTTAGTAGTTAAAAAATAAGATGTTATGTTAGTAAAAATTATGTTTATTTGAAATACACTCCGGTCTGTTTATTGTTATACAATACTTGTTATGTTTGCAAAAGTGTAGGATAAAATTCCACATAATAACTGATTGCACGTTAGGATTAAAAAAAAATGTATTTATATTAAAAGAATTTTTTTTACGGGAATCTATTTATTCCTGATTTGATACTTTTGGTTTTTTATATTTTTTCTAGTTTTTTTGGTACTATAAGATTATCTGGTAGCAAATAATAAATCAGAAACTGATAATAAGCAGCAGCAAGAACTAAAAGACGAGATTAACATGTGTGTGATGTGTGTAAGCCATTTTTTTTTAGAGCCGTTATCCTGCTATCTGCAGACATTCAAGTCTTGGAAACATTCATGAAAGCTTATCATATGTCTATGTATTCGATAAATATTTTTCGTATTTGTAAATGTCTATAAATAGAAAAATTTCGAAAAGCTTTTGAGGTACATTTTTGTTTTGAATGAACATATTAAAAACACTTCGTTATAGCGTGTATAACTAAAATTACTATAGTATCATTTGTTCGTATGTTATTCTAGTATTAAGTCAATATATCCCTTTCAGTATGCCTTCTAGTATTTTATTGTTTTGTTTCTGTATACAATAATAGAGAGCATAAGCAATAAACCATTAGTGTTTTATCACTGTTGCTATTTCACCCAAAATGTCATCTGATATTTTTTTGGTGAAAATTTGTTTAGTATATTTAACTGTATTTGTATGGTAATTAATTAAAATTAAACCCACTGTTTGTAAAAATATTTAATTTTTTTTTTTCAGTTATTCCACATAGATTTTGGGCACATTTTGGGCCACTTTAAAGAGAAATTCGGATTTCGAAGAGAAAGAGTTCCTTTTGTTCTCACTCACGACTTTGTCCATGTTATCAATAAGGGGCAAACAATCAAGAAGGAAAGAGGGAATCAACCTCAAAAATTTGAAATTTTTCAAAAACGTTGTGAAGATGTAGGCATTTTTTTTTTACAGCTTAGTGAAGATAACAGTAATTATATTAGTGATTTTAAAACTTATTTGATTTTAGGCGTTTTTGATTTTGAGGAAACATGGTGGACTTATTTTGTCTTTATTCGCCATGATGATTTCTACTGGCTTACCAGAGCTTAGTTCTGAACAGGATTTAACGTATTTACGAGAAACTCTGGTCTGTATTCAAGTTAACTTTTTTTTTTAAAAAAAAAATCAAACATGATATATCTATTCCATGTACTTTGATTTCATTTTTAAAGTATCATTTTGAACAGATTTATCTTTTTATATTCTGGAAGAATCGTTCCCAGCGTTGCTTTTGTCGCAACCTTTTACTCAAAACATGGAAGTCCACACCATCACCTAATGTAGATTTTGCAAGCAAAATCCACCCTTTCGAAAATCAAATACGATCAGATTCTATAATTTATCGAAAATTTTGAAAAGTTTTTCTACTAATGCTAATATTTTATTTTCTATAGTTCGTAATTAAAAAGAAAACTGGTATCAAGAAATACAATGAGCAATAAATAGATTTTCTTATGACACAATACTGGACAAAATACAACTCATCTACATTATAGGTGTTATTTTTGGGTTATAATAATATCTATTATTGTAACATTATGTTGTTATTACTACAATATAATTATGAATGCATTATCAAAACGTTATCAATTAATGTAGTATATTTGTCCAGTAAATTTCGTGGTGACCTGTATCGAGTCCTGTTTTGATTTATGACCATGTTCCTTGGCCTTCCGGCTATACCATGGAATAAAGCAAAGCAGATCGATGTTTTTAACGTGGTGCCCTTTAGCCATACTACGGGGTGCGAGTAAATAGCCGACACTCCGTAGCATGCCCTAGGTTGATCTCGCAGAGGCGGGCATCCACGACAGACATCACGCTTTACTTGTTACGGTTCTTGTTTCGAGACATTTATATGTTTTGTATTCAAGTTAAAATTCTGTTTCATTTCTTTTTGAAGTTCTGCTCTGAACGGGTTATCGGTTGGGAGTACTGAGAGCCAAAACCCGTTTCTTAATGCCGATCTTGTGTAAATAACTTCAAGAAGGCTATCATGTACCTCCCCCTAAATGACACTCCATATAAATCATCCGCCTGTCCACCAATTCCATTTCAAACTTGTATCTGTGGAAACTATATAGTGAACACTCTTGGAGAACGTGTTGGACTGTCTCTGGTTCGCTACCGCATGTGCACATTGGATACCTGTATCGAGTCTACAAACATCTAGATGAACTACATACACATTCTCTCAAGGCACCTCATAAAATTGTCGGCATAGACAGTTGCTCGCCGACAGCCTCTGTCCAAGTGCAATACCACGGAATTCACTCAACGAATTTTAGCTGAAGATCCAGAGTATTTCTGAAACTGATAAATGATCGCAGATAGTGGCTGCGGTGCCAGAAGGGTTTAGTGTCACTCTTATATGGACACTATAAATAACCAAATACACCTAATTGGGTGAAGCTTTCTAACGTACAGTGCTAGGACACCAAAACACCCAGATTCTATAATCGCTAACCACTCACAGTTTGTTCGTTAATCCACCGGTCGCAAGAAACACCGAAGAACCAGGAAACAGTCTGTCAGGAACAGGGACACTAAGATCTTTATTACTATCCCCTCTAAGACTCTAGAAAAAAACAAATCTAGCAAAAAATACTTCCAAAACTACTTGAAACGGAAATCTGTCGAAATCTTTAATCGACAAGTAAGTGTTATTATCACTTACTTATAGTGAAGTAAGAAAGTAGTTGTAGAGTAAAACGAAAATAAGTCAAGAGATTCCTACCTACCTGTTAGCTTAGCTTAGTTGTAAAATCTCCAAATAGAGTAATTTGTTTTCGTTTACCTCTATTTTACTATTTTAACGAATAGTGAGTATTATTCTTCAATTATTCATATTTGCAAGTTTATTTTCAGTATTTCTGAAATTAGAATGAATTCTAGAATACTTTCAAATTTAACCAGAGATTTTCAGATTTATATTTATTACTTTATATATAGGTTCTGGAGCTTTGCGAAGAAGATGCCAGAGCTCACTTCAGAGCAAAGTTTGATGAAGCTCTATGCAACTCATGGAAAACTTCGCTCAATTGGGCAAGCCATAACTTGGCAAAGAACAATAAAGTTTAACATCATTACTGAACTACCCTTCACTAGGAGAATTTATGACTGAAATAGAACTATATTAGATACAAATTTAAACATCTTCCATATACAACTGCCATTAATTCTTTCTTTTTTCTGTTCACTTTTACTGTTTTAAGTTCCATTATCCTTAAGTATGTGCTAGTTTATTATGAATCAAAGAAATTTATCGGCATTTGTTAACCTTTTAATATTTAGATTGATTAATAATTTATTTTGTTCAAATTTATTAGGAAAAAATAATAGGAATTTTGAGCCTTTTTTTTTTTCAAACTATAAGTGTTTTGAGTTAACGCAATTTAGATATTGGAAAATATTTTTAAGTTTATGGACAATCTAAAATGAATGTGCTCTATTTTAGTGTAATATTCTATTCCCACCAAATTAATTTTATGTGTTATATTTATTTCTGATATTAATGTATAAACCACTGGAAAAATCGTAAGGGAAACTTTCAATAAATAACAGTTTTCATCAGGGAAGATTCTTTGAAGAGGAACACTAGTTGAAATGTCTTCTTTTTATGATAATTTTTAGGTACCTCATGTTTTGATTTGATTTTTAGGCTTTATTTTCAGTTTTTAAATGTTTAGATATATATATATATAATTTCCCTTGTCATATTCCTTTACATGTTTTGTGCATGTGTTGGTGCTGTTTATGTTTGTGATTTGGTCGCAATGCTTATTACATCAACAGGTATCCATTTTTAATTTTACTGTTATGTATGCATGATCATAGTCACCTTTTGTATTTTGATTCAGTTTACTTTATAAATCGGGCTCTTTCTTGTTGCTTATTGAACCAAATTATTGACATAACTAGTGCTGAAATGTGTCGAATATTTAGCAAAAGTTGTTCTTCATACATACATATCAATGTTCAAACCACAATAAGAAATGAAAAAAAAAATAGACAAACATGTTTTAACAGTAACAAACTATCTTCGTCAGAGTCAAATCCAAACTGATTTGTTAGGATTTGACTCTGATGAGACCGTTTGTTACTTAAAGATCTTAGGGTTTTTTTCTCATTTCTTATTGTGGTTTGAACATTGATTGTTATTTCACATTTTTTATTGTAAAGTCTTGTTATACATACATATGTATGAACAACTCCATGGAGAAATATGAAAAGATACTCGGTTCATTCGATTAACATCTTTGTCCTCGCGTCACCAAATCTAATAGATTCTCCTGAAACTCTCTCTCTTATATTTCAGATGTTTTTCTATCTATAGCTAATTTTTCTCCCACAGAATGTTAGCTCCTGCGAGGGATATCCACTCGCCTAAGGGCGTGAAACGGTGGGCGTGGAGACGGTTTCACTGTTGTATTAATATCTCTAAACCCTAATTCTCATCTGACTCACATATTTATATAACGCTATTCTGATCGGCTGCTCTTGTACCTCCAAACTGAATTTACCCTTTGGATTGTCCCAAATATGATTCATTCTTTTGAACTGTCATAGAGAAAATTCCACAACGTACTTTACAGGAAAAGATTAATTTTATTTATTCTTTATATATTTTATTGTTTTCATTATTTTTATTTTAATCAATTTTATTTATTTATTTAACTTATTGTTGGTTTCCTCTGTTTTTTTATCTGTTTCAAGAAGCTGGTTTTCCTTTCATTTCTCCTTCTTTATCTTTTATAGTAAGTTTTGCTGTTCATTTCTATACTTTTTTTTCTTTCTTCAGTTATTCTAAAAAAGGTTCTTCCTTGAATACTCTTGATCTCCAATAGTTGCTTCTCGAGTACATATTGTCTTCTTTCTTCTCTCTCCTGAATACTGTTGAACAGAAAATTAGAGACAGTAAATATGTATATCTGTTTCTTAAGATCTATAGTTTAATTATGAACGTATGTTGTCCTTCTCGGATCGTTTTAATGAAAGTACTATATGCATTTGAACATTCCGTTATCCTAAATAACTTCTGAACATTTTTGGGTCATAATAGATTATTCACTGATAAAAATTATTTGAACATTATTCTATTACATTATTTGTTTCAAAATGAATATGTTTGTTTATTGAACCGACAAAAAAACTTTATTCATGACTAAAAATTTTAATGTTTTTTTATTTAATTTAAACTATGTTCTTTGTATGTGATTTAAAAATTTTAAATATGGAAAAATATTTTGTTTATATCTTCTTTTTAAGATTTCATGTATCTTTCCTTTAGTATGTTAGTAAAGTTGTTTATTTATAGGATTCCATTATAACAATATTTAAAAGAAAAACAATAATCATTAAAGAGGTTTAAATTAAATTTAAATAATCATTAAACGATTTGAAATTAATATGCTTGGATCAGCATTGTGTTGTATCATTATATAAAATCTACAAAAGGTAAGGAAAGGAATATTGTGTGAACAATTTTTTTTTGTAATTTATAAAAGTTTTTATCAGTCTGATACTTGAAGAGTAGTTGAAACTTAAAAGATTTTTACCATGAAAGGCCTGTTGTTGATAAATATCTGGTTTTTGTTTTCAATTATATTTAAAGCCAACGCCCACATTTGGCTTTTGAGCCATTTGGTGACGCGCTAACCAGCAGAGATGAGCTTTTTAATGAATATGTTTGAGTGGTGAGTTATTTTTGAAGTGCTCTGCACCTATTGATTCAAATCCACATAATAGACATTCAGGAGATAGTATTGCTTAAATTCGGTGTAGATGTTTGCCGAGGTAATCGTGCTCTGTGTTTATTCGAAAAGTAACTATGCTAACTACATGTGAGAGGTTATAAATAAAGGACCTTGTAATTAGGCTTTCCCTCGTTTTTCCAACTGCTAATTGGCTGAATTGCCTCTTGACCAACTGAAGAGAGGTTGGTTGTGGCAGTGTTGTTTCAAGTTTTGCCAGACGATCATCCTTTCCATTCCGCAAGAGGTTACGATGACTAGAGATTGACTATAGTTTTATTTAAAACTGATATAAAATTCTATTATTCAGTATTCTTATTTACTTATACTTGACTTCACAGAATTATTATATAAATAATATTATATATATCAACGTCCAAACCACAATAAGAAATGAGAAAAAATTCTAAGATCTTTCAATCGCAACAAGTGGTCTTCGTCAGAGTTCCTTCGTCGTAAACCCAACTGAAACCAAATGTGTTTTAAAGTCTTAGTTTTTTTTTCTCATTTCTTATTGTGGTTTGGACGTTGATTGTTGTTTCACGTGTTTATTGTGAAATCTTGTTTTATATATATATGTATAAAGTTTATCGGGACTCTGCCAGTTCTTCAAGTTCAAATTAAACTCTCTATTCCAACGTTTCGGTTTTTGTTTAAAACCTTTTTCATAGGCAGAAGTATAAATTTTGAAAAAGAAAAACGAAGTATTACATTAGAAATTATTTTACAGAGAAAAATAGTCTGTGAATTTCAACAACAACTGTCTAGTTTGAATGAACCCGTAACTTGTCAGTGTCACGAGTTTATTCAAACTAGCCAGTTGTTGAAATTCATAGACTATTTTTCTCAGTAAAATAATTTCTAATGTAAAACTTAGTTTTTCTGTTTCAAAATTTATACTTCTACCTATAAAAAATGTTTTAAATATAAAACCGAAATGTTGGAATAGAGAGTTTAATTTGAACCTGAAGAACTGACCGAGTCCCTATAAACTTTTGTTTTGTTTCTATTCCACGGTCGATACTTCTATTTATATATGTATTAAATACCACAATAAACAATAAAATAATTAAAGTGCTCTAAGGCCTTTCGTCACAACATCATTAGAGAGCTAAATGAAACAACCAAAAAAAAACAAGTTAACATATGTTTTTTTGTTGTTTTTTCATTTAGCTCTCTTATGATGTTGTAACGAAAGGCCTTAGAGAATTTTAAATAATATATTGTTTATTTTGGTATTAATTAATATATTATATCAAGAGTTATTGTTGATTATTAATTTTTTATATATATATATATATATATATATATATATATATATGTCAGCTCAAAAACGAAGAAAAGCAACACACATAGAAAGAGACACACTTACAAACTCAAATTTTCGGATAATCCGTCTTCAGGAGAAAATAGAAAGGGCGACCAAGCACGCCGGAAACAGAACGGCAGGAAACCAAATATATATATAGAAAATCGATCCGAAATCGAAAATAAAGGTTCAAAAATAAACTACAAAAGTCAGCACGATAGTTAATTACACTTATAGATCCTGTGATTAAATATATATATCACAATCACAATGTTGATCCAAAGCACTTATAGATTTTAAAATATATGAAGTTTTTTTTTTGTTGAGCCTTCTGTGTGTCGAGTTTTCTTGTAGATCTTTATTAATGTTAATTTAGATTTGTTTTTATTTACACCTTTTACATAAAATTTCATTTAATGTTTACTTTCTTTTTGTAAATATGAATTTAAATATTATTACAAATCTAGAAGTATTTTCGTTACAGATTTAAATGCAGGTATACGAGAGAGCATATTTAGTTTTTAATTCTCGAAACTAGAAACGATTTAATGCTTTATATTGTTATAAATTAAACAGTTCGTTGTTTTAAAACAATTTATTATAAACATTAGTGCAATTTTATTTAAAAAAAAAAAGAATAAATGTTACAATAGACTGAAATAGCTCTGTTTAATATTACTGTATTTCTTGAATATCGACTATAGCTTTGTTTTTCCCTTGAAACAGGGTTAGAAAATATGTGTGCTAGAAATTCATAATTAAAGTATATTTAAAAACAATCTTTTTTAAGAAAACTCAAGTAATGTGAAGTTTCTATGGGTTTCCTTTCAATGAATACATTCTAATTTAAGACATCTGTAATGATTTTGAATACTTTCAGCATAATGTTGCAATAGCTTTTTAAAACTAATGAAAAATTCGTATGATATTTGTTATTTAAACTTTCTTCTATTTCAATATTTATTTTTTTTTATGAGGAGGTGTTATAAATCCAGAAATCAAATATCTTGTTACCATCTCATTATTAAAAGTGACCTAAAAACTACTGAGCTCAAAATGTTAATTATTTGTTTATATTGTGCATATGTTATTGTGTTAATATTGACTGCCTTTTTTTTTTCAGTTTAAACCACCATTAATACGATTAATTTGTCAACTGTTTAAAGATTTGACCAGAGAATGTTGTGCATAATAACAACTCTACAAGTATGCATATTTAATGTGCCTAAAACATTATCAATAATTATATAGATGTATATTTTTGTTCCTCATGTAGTAGTATAGCCCTCTTCCGCACCATATAAATTTAAAAAAAAAATTCAAAATATTTGTAATGAGATATAACAGGTTTTTTTTTTAAATATATATAACAATAAATAGTACAATAAGAATAAAGTGATCCCTTAAAGTTGTAAAATTAAATAAATATTGTTAGCAATATTTTTTGTAATATAACAAATGTATTCAGTATTGTATGTAGAGTTTATTGGTAGTGACATTTATCAGTATTTTCTGGTAATCGTTTGTAATGAAAGAAGGCCTAATTAATGATTAATTCGTCCTAATCAGATTGTACTTTTTTTGTATGTAGTTTTTAATTACTGGATAGTAAATAATCTTTTTATATATGAAGAAAAGTCATAAAAATGAAGTATTCAATGTGTACATAATGTACATACCGAACATTATTAGTCAAAAGAAACTGCTGTGCAGTTATATATATATACATATATTCGGTTTAATGTTATCAGTGTCGTTTTTAGAAGAATATTCAAGAAAAATGTGAATTGATTTGATTTCGTGCACTTTGCTGTTGTTATTGCTTGTAGTGAGTTTGATATCTGACAGGTTAGTACATGACTCAATTACCATGTCATTTACCATCCACTTGAACCATCTACTTCCTCCTTAAATTCAACATAGCTTTTGAATTTAGGTGCTTCAAAATAATTCTGTCTTTTTTTTTTCTCTCTGTTACTTTTATTTCGTTGTTAGGACTTTTTTCGGAATCTAAAAACATCTTTTCGATTTTATCCGTTTGTAAAATTTCTTCCTTCCATATTTATATATACATATTCAATTTTTTCTTATCTCGACCATATATATTCTACACTATTTTTCTTTCTCAAGGTTTGATCCAGCGTCAAAAATTTCCCAATAAAACTTTTAAACCAAGATGTCTATATTTGTAACCATCTTCAGGGCTACATCAATTCAGAATTAATTACAGTAACTTGAAAAAGATATTATATGTTATTTATTTGGTGTGCTTAATTATCTTGGTATTTTTATATTGCAAAAAAAATACCAAGGTAATCATGTAATTAATTTTGTTGTAATTAATTCTGTATTGATGTATCTCTGAAGATGTTTACAAATATAGACGAAACGTTGGTTTTATTGAGAAGTTTTTAACGCTGGACTAAACCTTGACAAAGAAAAATGGTTATAAATATATATAACATTGCAAGAAAAAAACACGTAGAAACAACAACACAAATACTTAAATATTTCGACCTCATCGTCATCGCTAAAAAGAGGAGAAGAAGAGGTGTTCTGCTAAGCTCACAACTTCCTTGAGTCGTGTTGTTTCTACGTGTTCTTTTCTTGATATGTATATACGTGATATGTATATATATATATATATAAACCAATTAAAAAAAGAAGGTAGCACACAGATAGACAAAGGAAGAACTTACTTCTATATTTCGACCATCATCGTCATTAGGAGGTGAAGAGTCTCCCACTCCAACTACCAAGTGAGAAAGGAGGGGAAGGAAATGAAGAACCAAATTAAGAAGTAAAAAAAAAACGAATAAAATAATTATTATTTAAATATAATAATAAAAACATAAACAATTAAAAGATGAATAAAATAACAATAAAGAAGAGATATTTAAATTAATTTGAAATTCACAAAATTGTAAAACAAATATAGTCTAATTTGTGGTTGAACTGTTATTACGTAATTGGAAAGAGAGAGACCAAAAGTGGTACCTCCTTGTTCGCCATTAATGGAAACCAACAATACAATAACTCCTGCACTCTATATATAAGAAGTAGAAAAGTTGAGTAACATTATAAGGAAGAAGATACAAACAAGTAGAATAACAAAGTTTCTTTTTAATGTTTTTGTAACTATTTATTTTTGGTCGAGCACAGAAGTGACAGTATTGTTAGTTTCCTACCATCCATCTCAAACACGGCGTCAGCACTTAACGTTTCCTTTCTATTCCGCTGATGATGGTTCAACCGAAAATTAAACAATTTTAAGTGTGTCTCTTTATTATTATTTCTCTTTATTAAGTGTGTTTTTATTATTTCCGAAGTTTATTTCTAAACCTTTATTTGTCCAATATAGGAATATTTCAATAATTACCTCTCACTCTATAACAAAAAATTAATTAACTTGTTGATTATCATTTTTAACATTTTATATTTAAACAAACTGGACGTATGTGAATAAGAAATTGTAAACATATATTATTTACAATTACCTTTCAGCTTGTGGCAATGTCTTAGGACAAATTTATTCATATATATATATTATATCAATGATCAAACCACAATATGAAATTGGAAAAAAAGACTTAAGATCTTTCATCCCAAACAAGCAGTCTTCGTCAGACTCAAAAATCCAACTGACTCTGGTGAAGACCGCTGGTTGTGGTTGAAACATCTTAGTCTTTTTTTCCCATTTCATATTGTGGTTTGATCATTGATTGTTATTTCACGTGTTATTGTGAAATCTTTTACATATATATATATATATACTTATATATATATATATATATATATAATATGGTTAAAAATTATCCGAAGCGGACACTAAAGTTCTCTGTAAACTACATGGATAAATAGAAAAACACAGTTTCTTTTTCGGTTTTATTTACCTGTGTATCATTGTTTATAGTTATTTAAGTACATAAATATCTGTTTTTCTTTTGTTTATTATTTTTTTTGTTTAAATAATTTTGTTGAGAGGCACCTTGGAATCAGAAATATCAATTTAAAGTAAAACTAATTTTGGTAAACAAATGTTAAAACATTTTATATTTATTGGCTGTTTAAAACAATATGAATTTAAATTCTAATTCATATAAAAGTTGAAGACTTTCTGATCTCTGCCTGTCTAATTTATTTATTAATGAAAATATAAATGATATAGTAGTTGGTGGTAGATTAAAGTTAGATAATTGTCAATGCTTCCTTACTTGGTTCAAGTGACTGATTAGGCATATTTCGTTCTTATTCAAATTTAAGTTTAACTTAATATTTTTTTGTAACTTTTAAATGTGCCAAATAAGTATAATTGAATTAGCGAACTGAATGTTTTATGAACTTTGCAGTTGTAGCTCCCTTATAAAATAATAGATGCATATTACCATTAATATAATTTTTTTTTTTTGTAGATAATTGATTTCATTTATGGATAAGTCAAATTTTATTTACTGTGTAACATATCTAATATTTTATGTTTTAGTTGTAAGTTTAACAAAAGGTAATTTTTTTTTTCAAGATCATTAATTAAATTGCTATACAAAAACAAAAACTATGTGTAAATACAATTTAAACCCAATGAAGTAAGTTGAATAGAGAAAGTTTAAAGTTATGTGAGGTATGCATTTCACAATAAACACTTCTGGATCTCTTGTCAATCAAAGAAATTACTACAATTTTAATATAGGTACTTACGATTTTTATATTATCAACATGCAAATGTACTAAGATGTTTTAGTTGGTCGTTGTCAAAGCTCTGGCATTCAATTGAAAGATTATATATATATGTGTGTGTGTGTGTGTACATTAATGTTGGGACAACGATCTGGAACGAATGGGATTTTATATGTATATGTCAATGTCTAAACCACAGTAAGAAATCAGAAAAATAACTAATATCTTCGTCAGAGTCCAATTAATACTGACGAAGGCCACTTGTTTTGGTTGAAGGATCTTAGCCATTTTTCTGATTTTTTACTATGGTTTAGACGTCGATTTTTATTGCTAGTGTTTACTGTGAATAAAATCTAGTTGTATACTTGTATATATATATATACAAGTCTATATGTATATTGATTATACATATACATATATATATGTGTGTGTGTGAATGTGTGCTATATAAGATGAAGTCCAAAAGTATTGATTATGACAATAAGACAAATGCAAACAAATAACATCACAGTTTAAACTCACTTTTTAATATGTTAAATATCGACACCTCTCTCTTTCTCGTTCTCTCTCCTCCCCCCCCCCCCCCCCCCCCCCCCGGTGGTACACTTAAACACAAGTTGCATCGCAAAGAAACTGGTACAAAAGAAAAAAGTGATGAGGTCTTTTAAAGTTTTGTTGTTAAAAAACTAAAATATTTGAATTTGAAAAATTTTTTGTTGATTTTTATGGTGATTTTTTTCATTGTAGGATCGTGTGCTCATTATGTAATTATAATATATATATGGATGATCAAACCACAATATTAACTGGGAGGGAAAAAAAGACTAAGATCTTTCAACCATAACAAGCGGTCTTCGTCATAGTCAAAAACCCAACATAAAGTCAGTTTGGTTTTTGACTCTGAAGAAGATCATTTGTTACGGTTGAAAGATCTTTGCTTTCTTTTCTCCATTTCATACTGCGGTTTGATCATATGTATATATTGTCAGGTTTTTTATTTTGCCCATCACAAAAGTTGTAAAGTGTTTTGAAACATCAAAAATGTTTAAAATTTGTTGCAAATGCTTCTAAATATTTGTTTTTATCAAATAAATATATAATTTATTTTATGCTTTTAAATCTAATAATAGTATAAAAAATAATAGTAACAATTCCATCTTTCTATGTTTCTATGTATCTGATGCAGTTATCTTTAATCCAATACCATTCTGTTCTTGAAATCTGTTTCTTAGTAAGAATACATATTCTATTCATGCATATTGTTATTACCACTGAGGTTAGTAAGATTAATATTAGAATTAGAAAAAACCGTCATATATCTCGTTAAAAAACCGATATCAACTTACGAGGTATGACGGTTTTTTCTAATTCTAATATTAATATATTCTATCGTTTAAACAGTATTATATATGCTAATGAAATAATATGAAGATGAGTGGATATTATTTCTTAATCCCATAATTATTAACATTTGGAATATTCAAACCATGGTTTTCATAAAAATAATATTTCTGATAAATAATTATTTTAATTTTATGTACTGTATTATATCACAGTGAAGAAAGAAAAGAAATATCATTCGACTATAATAGTTCAAATAATTGAGAAAATTTACTATTTATTGTGAAATACATTCAAAGTGTGAATACGTTAAATTCATATTCTGAGGTAAAATGGATAAACCAACAAAAGTCTCCACACAAATGAAGTTTTTATTCAACGCGTATCGAACACTTTGTGTTCATCATCATGTGTGGAGACTTTTGTTGGTTTATCCATTTTACCTCAGAATGAGTAAATACCACACAATTACGGATTGCACAACTAATGATTTAAATTCATATTGTTATTTTGAAATTTCGCTAAACAAGTATTTTATATTTTGTTTGAACATAGTGCTTGTAAGCACACTGAATCAAATCAAATGTGTTTTAATAACAAGTTGATATTTTTATTGTGTCTTGATTTTTGTCTCTGACTTAGTAAAGTTTAAAATTTAATTCATTTTGTGTAAGAATTTCAATGCTAACATATAAAGTGGCTATCTTTTTTTTCTTTGGTGTAAACTTTCCTGGTTATTTTCAATCTTTGTTAATTAGAAATTTTATTGTTGTGTAAGACATTTTAAAATTTCGAATTATTTTGTTTCCTAGTCTTTAACTTGAAGTGTTTTTTAATTTGGTTTGGTCATTATGTATGTCAAAGAGGCACCTACATAATGACTCGACACCTACCACACTACTTCAAGCATCCAATTAATATTATAATATTAAATAATATGAAATATTGTCCATAATTTTAAAATCTTCTGAATCATCCAGTTTGACATGTGGATTTATACCATTTATGAGTATATTTTCCCTTTTACCTGTAAAGCTAATTTAATTAACTAAATATTTGAATGTTATTATGTCTTCAGTAACTCAATTTTATGCGCTTAAGTACTTTTTATATCTACAATGAAAATAAGAATCGTTTATCATTTTAAAATATTATTTTGGGTATAATTATAATTGAAACTATAAGTTATGCGTTTTGTTTACAAATATTAGTTAACTCCCTAATCAAATTGCTTACTTTTTGTTTCAATAAATAGAAATTAATACCTTTTGAAATCAATGTAATCATTTATTGTTTAATTTCTTTTTTTAAAGTTAAGAAAATTGTTTAAAAAATATATTAATTTTAACTTTTTCTGATTTTAAATTTATAATTGAAGCATAAATTTTATATTTGAATATATTTCCCGTAATATTCGAACCGTTATTATTGTTTGTAACGTACATAAGTATTATTCTGTAATTTCATTTATTTTGTGTTAATATGGGCAAAAATATTGAGATGACAGAATTTCAAAAAAAAAAAACAATGAGTTTATATTTTAGTAAAACTCGTTTAAAGATGATTATTTAAGATCTTCTTAGTTTTTTTGTGAATTGAATATGATGCTTAGTAATCTTCAAGAACAACTGAAAGGTGACTTGTTAAAGATGAATGAAAGAAACATATTATCTCATAAATTTCCTTTCCCTTGTTGACCTATGTGGGATTTTTTCCAACTTCTAAAATAAAACATTTGTCATTCTCTATTTATTGTCCATTTGACAGATGAATTATTTAAACCATTCATGACTCACAGATGAAATATGCAATGTGCATATTTTCGTTGTATCTTTTTTAAACACCTGTAAATGTCAATTGCTTATATAAGTCATCTGCTTAGTGACCTGACCTAGTGAATAATAAATGTATGATAACCCTCTGTAAACTCTTGTTTCACTCTAGAAAATGGACAAAATCCAAAAACTATCAAGTGAGCCAGGAAAGTCATAAATATGTATTTATGAGACAAGATTTTATTCTTCTCTGATAGGTACTAACAACCTCTGTGGTACGAACAACAATATTTATTTTTAAGTGACTTGCGATGTATAACTTCAAGAAATGCGTGCCTAAGTTACGTTGTTTCTTAATTGTATATTAATATTTGTTATTTTCCTATTTATTTTATTTCTTTCTTCGTAATTAGTTTCAAGATTTCGTTGTGCTATTATAAGCACAAATTAAATATCAGTTTCTTTATTATTATAAAAATAGTACAAGTAAAAAAAAGACGAAACTAAAGATGAAGAAAAAATATAAAAAAAAAGTATGCAGAAATTTAAGTAAAAAGTAATTAAATTATTAGTTGTACAATCCTTAATTGTGTGCTATTTACTCATTCTGAGGTAAAATGGATAAATAAATGAAAATCTCCACACAAATGAAGTTTATTCAACAACAACAGCGCGTTTCGAACACTTTGTCTTCCTAATGATGAACACAAAGTGTTCGAAACGTGTTGTTGTTGTTGTTGAATAAACTTCATTTGTGTGGAGACTTTTGTTTGTTTATCCATTTTACCTCAGTAAAAGTAATTAGTTAATTAAATAAAATACACAAAAAAAACATACCTCAGGCTCCAATTGCTAAATGAGCTATTGATGCGACTTCTGTTGAGTCTCTTAGTTCAGATGTTCTTGAAGATGGAAAAGTCACTTGACAGTTTATAAGTTGATTTTAATAAGTATGATTGAATATACGTGTATACAAACTGGGTAGTACTCTCAGCATCCATTCATTTAAATTATTTTTTTGAATTTCTGCCAACAATTCAGTGTTTTTTTTTTATTCATTCATGTTTTTTTTGAATACTCTTGATTCAATCATATCAAGTAGGCCATTGTAAAAAAAAAACTCTAAATATTTCCTATTTACCAAATTGTCGTCAGATTATTTTTTTTAACGATATTTGATTTTGAGTGGATTTCTTTTTTAAATTCAATAAAAATATATATTTAATTAACTAAAAATATTCCTTACTTAAATATACTTGCTTTATCCACATGAACTTAACTTTTCTACTTCTTGCAGTTGTGTAATTTCTTTTACACAAAAAAAAAGTATACAATGAAACGAACACCAGATGAAGATATGTTATTGAAGAACTAATTTAAATTTTAGTTTATTGTTCTGCATATTTTGTTTTTCCATTATTTTTGTTAAAACATAATTTTCATTATTATCAGTTAAATGTATGCAAAAAAAAAATGTTGTTTCATCCAAAGAACTTATGTGATATGTTATCGACATATATATATAGCAAATTTTGAAGGCCCAAAATGGCTTGTATAATGTGCAGAACATGTAGTATTTATTATGTAGCTTCTCTTGATTATCAATTTAATTTTAAATTGTATATAAAGTAGATGAATTTAGGCTTCTAATTCTGTGATAGTATCTAATTATCGAACATTTTTTTTTTTTTAAATTATTGTTTGCTGAACTGATTTGATCTAGAAAATTATTTGAACTTTTTTTTTTGCAAACTCTTTATCATTGATCTAGATTAATTGTAAATTTGTAGATAAAATAATTCGATTGAATTCTCTTTGAGGTGCTTTACTTTTTTTTTTTTTTTTTTTTTTAATGTGTCATTGTCGTTGAGATGAACAGGTTTCATTCAGTATAATGGACATATTAACATTAGTCTCTTTTTATGTTCTATTTACGATCTTCATATTGATTTCTTTGAAAAAAAAAGAAGTTATCAAAGAGGGATTGCCCAACAGGTGTAAACACTATGTGTTGTAAACTTGTATACATTTTTGTAATTATAGTAGTTACAAATTAAAATATGTAACTTAAAAAATTTTGTAACATATATTATTGTAAATTATATCAATATTTTGTCCTAATATAAAATTAAAAATTATGAACTTGTTTTATTTAAACCAGAAATTGACTGTTTGCATTTAAAGTGCAACAACGCTGTTTAACCCTTTCAGGACCATATCGATTTACTCAGTGAAGTAAGTTATTATTTAAGGATTTTTTTTCTCATATGTAGTGGTACAATGACTACATATTAATTGATCTATTAGTACATAGTTTATTTTTTTAAATAGAAATTAGATTTTTCTTATAACAACCAATTTATCCAATGATTTTGAGTAATACGTATTCTTAAAAGCTTACACGTTAAATTTATAGAGGTTAAACATCAGAAGACGTGCAAGTTTTATCCCTCTAGCAAATTTAAAAACAATAAAATAGTGTGATTTGTATTTTTTTTTACAATGCCAGAATTTTAATGGTAATTGGATATTAAATGATTAGCAGCCGAATAATAATTATCCCAGTTACTGAATTTATTGTGAATGTTATTATAAGTTTTCTTACCAGTGTTCACTGATTTGTCAGTGTTGTCTTCTCTAGCATTCATTAAGAGTTTCAGTATGTACTCGATTCAATAGGGCATTTCTGCATAAGACCCTGTCAACAACTATTCGATGCAGATGGTCATTTGGGAAATCAAAACTGATAACCAGTATTTATTGTGTGGATATAATGCCACCAAGACATTCCTAGGTAGGTTATAAAAGGGATATTTATCTAGTTCTATAGCTATATATGGTATTTATATAAATATATAAAAGAGTGGCGAAGTTACATAGCCTATGAAAAAGGTTTTAAATAAAAACCGAAATGTTGGCAATGAGAGTTTAATTTGAACCTGAAGAACTGAACGAGTCCCGTTAAACTTTAGTTTTATATTTATATAAATATTGATAAAAGTATCGAACGTGGAATAGAAACGAAACTAAGTTTATCGGGACTCGGTCAGTTCTTCAGGTTCAAATTAAACTCTCATTGCCAAAGTTTTGGTATTTATTTAAAACCTTTTTTAGAGGCAGAAGTATAAATTTTGAAACAAAAACTAAGTATTACATTACAAGTTATTTTACAAAGGAAAATAGTATGTGGATTTTAACAACTGTAGTCTGAATAAACACGTAACACTGAACTGTCATACTATCCACATACTATTTTTCTTTGTAAAATAATTTGTAATGTAATACTTATTTTTTCTGTTTCAAAATTTATATAGCTAGGTTATGTAGTTGGTATTTATATAATGTCAGTGCACATTGAGTTATTTCAAATAAATTTGACTGTTCTAATTTGTTTTAGTTTATACGGAGTTCATTTAAAAAGTTTGTCTTTTGACAATTAATGTTTTCGATTTGTTATAAAAATAATCCTAATAACTTATTTGTTTTATCTAAAAGAGAATTAATTGGCTCTACATTCTCATTATAACAACAGTAAATGTTTTCTTCTTTATTCAGGAAAAACTTTTCAATCAGAGTATGATCTCAATATACCTTCATTTGAAAAAAAATCCCGTAATTTTTAAAAGCTTGTTCTAAGGAGTTACATTACTTTAACAGTAGGTAATCATTTTGTTAGCAGTTATTTATTGAATTATTGTTTTTTATTAATACCAAATCACAATTGTAGTAATTAAATGTAATGCGTTGTGAAAAAAAGTCCATAGCATTAGTCAAAATGAATTACCTGATGTGAAAGCAATGTAGTTTAGAACAAGTTTTCAAAAATTACGGGATTTTTTTCAAATGAAGGTATATTGAGATGATACTCGGATTGAAAAGTTTTTCCTGAATAAAGATGAAAACATTTACTGTTGTTATAATCAGAATGTAGAGCCAATTAATTCTCTTTTAGATAAAACAAATAAGTGATTAGGATTATTTTTATAACAAATCAAAAACATTAATTGTCAAAGACATACTTTTTAAATAAATTCCACATAAACTCCGTGTTATGAAGTTGGTGTATAACTTATAGTTTCAAAACGGATGAAAACTATACGTAAACAAAGCAGTGCAGTACCATCAAACCAAAATACTTACAAAACTCCTTCAGTACCACTTGTATGTAGCAAATCACACAATTTACGGTGCCTCAATATCCCAACAGTTCAGCAAATAGCAATATCACGTATTGAGACCTTTCATAAACATCTTCATTTATGAACGGTTTCCATAAACCTTTACGTAATGTGGACGGGTTCGATAATCAATTCACTTTTTACGCAAAGGCTAATAAAAGGTTAATAATAAGTAATTGTCAAAAGTCTTGTCGAAGTGATTGTCCTAAACAGACTTTATCAAACGACTTTTCCCGTCGGTAAATGTGGAATTGTCGAAAGACTTCTCGAAGTGACTGTCCTAAACAGACTTTATCAAACGACTTTTCCCGTCGGTAAATGTGGAATTGTCGAAAGACTTCTCGAAGTGACTGTCCTAAACAGACTTTATCAAACGACTTTTCCCGTCGGTAAATGTGGAATTGTCAAAAGACTTGTCGACGTGACGCTCCTAAACAGACTTTATCAAACGACTTTTTCGTTTATACCAAACTTTGTCCTAGGCTAGTGGTCGGCTTACGCCATCACACACGCCTAGCTGAAGAGATCCGAAAGATCGAAACAAAGCAGGAAAAAACATCATCTCCACTGAATGTGGGGAATTAAGAAAACACAACTTTGGTAGAAAAACCTTGTCATGTTTCAGTGTTAAGGTGGAATTTTTATCCTGTCGTTTCGGCATGAAACATGACGAACCCTAACACTTAGACGAGCGCTTATGGTTATTAGACGAGTCTTACTTGTCTACAAAAAGTAAATAAATAAATTATTAGTAACTAAAATAGTTAAACCAATAAAAACTTTAAAATCCTTGCAGGTTGCAGCAATAAAAAAAATTGTACTTTACAAATTTGGAATTAATGCCTAATTGTGCTACTAAAACCACGAATAATAATCAACAAATTTCTTTAGTTCAAATTTGTTGATCCCTTTTACTTGTTGAATTGTTACTGCAATCGTTTACTAATTTTGGTAAAAATCTGCAGCGTTTACTAATTTTTCACATGTTTATAGTAATTCTTTTTCTATAATGATTTTTGTTATTTAGTTTTAGTTTGGAGAATTTTGCTTATAAGACTGGAGACCTTATAAACGTTACGATTGTTCTTTTCTTAATTAAACCGTGATGGTATTACCTTTTAATAATGATTTAATTTTACTGAATGATTATTAAAGAAACTTTTTGAAACTGTCCTTGAATTACTTAATAATATTACCTTACATGCAAGTAATATGTTAACAACTTGTATGATAGGTGACTTCACTCAAAAATTAAACTGACTTCTGTTTTATCGGTTAGCTAATGAGAATAAACTATGCGTCATTCCTTCACATTTCATTGTTTCAAGGCATTCTAATATTTATACTCCATTTTTTTTATTATGCTAACTACCGCGACATTATCACGATTATTGACAAGTTCATCAGATGGGTCGAAGCCATCCCTGTTATGGAAATCACCGCAGACACCGTTGCACAGTCAGTCCTCTCGCAATGGATTTCTCGTTATGGTATTTCCAGCTACATCCCCCCCGATGTGCCTTCACCTTGTCGTGGTGGGGGGGCTTAACATGTCTGGATAATGACATGAACTAAGAAAGGCACAACCTGGGCGGGGTGCTTACCTGTTCTGGCGTCCGGGAGTAGCAAGCCTGCTTGTCTGTGCGCTGGTCAGGGAGCCGTCCGCCCTTGTAGGTAACAGGTACCATTCGCTGTGGGCACAACAGTGGCTTCAGCTGCTACCTTGGAGACCCTGTCTGGGCTGGTTCCACTGGTGGTAAGCCCGCTAAGTCTCGCACTGGTCTCGGGGCAGGGTTCCAAGGCAACTTTTCTTCTTCCGGCTTTGTACTTGTCTTTTTTAAGACTTTTTTTCTGCCCCTGCGAAACTACCAGTCTCTTTGACACTATTAGTCACATGTATTCCGGCGGGACTCTATTGGCTGGTTTGTGGTGGGCATGGGTCAGCCCAGCCAGTTGCGGGGTGTTACCGTCGAAATGTTTCTCCTTCCTTCTCTGGATATCTTCTCTTGTAATCTCTGACTCCTTCCTTTACTTACCTATTCTTTGCTATCTCTCACTCTTTATTAACTGTTACCATTGTATTTTTCCTTTTTATTTTCCCCCTATAATCCTTAATCATCCCTTTCATCAAGTAACCAACATTCTCTTTAGAGATTAACAGAATATGATTTATTCAGACATGGCTAGCTGGCTGGTTTGTGGCGGGCAAGGGTTTGCCCAGCCTGTCGCGGTGTGTTACCGTCTGGATACTTCTCTTTCTTTCTCTCAGTACCTTCCCTTGCTACCTCCGACTCTTTCCCTAACTTACCTAATCTTTGCTATCTCTCAACTAGCTATTAACTGTAACCCTTGTATTTTCTCATTTCATTTTTTTCCCTGTAATCCTTGATGATCTCTATCATCAATTAACTCTCAGTATTTTAGAGACTAACTGGCATAAGCTTTAAGCTTTCATTATTGTATGTCGTGGAAGCCCGCCTCTTCGAGGTCCACTTTGGGCACTTCACGAGGACCGTTTTGTCCTGTATCATTCGTGAGAGGACGGTTGGTTCTTGTGACGTGGCGAAAGAGCCCCACGTTAAAAAACATCAACCTATGCTGCTTTTTCATGTAATGGCCGATTGTATGGGGACATGGATAAATCATAACAGGTTCCCAGCTTCATAACAACGGATAGAGGATGTCAGTTTTTAGAGCGATTTACAACTTTGTTGGGTGTTCAACACAACTGCACAACGTCATACCATCCTGCTGCCAACGGCAAAGTGGAGAGGTCGCACCGAGTGTTGAAGGCCGCCTTAAAGACCCATATGTGCAATGACTGGCTCATTAAACTACCCATCGTTTTAATGGGTCTTCGGTCTTACATTGTATCAGAGATTCACTCCTATTCGACCGAACTCGTGTTTGGCATGGGCATTCATCTACCCTGAGATTTCTTAGATCAGACAACTCCAGTTCTCGACGGACCAACCTTTGTCAAGCGTCTCCGAGAGGCTATGCGAGAAGCCCAGTCCGTGGCAATTCCCCATCGATATTCTCGCAAAATATTTGTTCATCCCTCATTGGAGATATGCTCGCACGTTTTAGTACGGCACGATGCTGTCGTACCTGCTCTCGATGCTCTCTCCAACCTGCCTATGATGGACCGTTTAGAGTTCTGCGACGATCACCTAAAACCTAAAACCACAAGCTCAATTGTGGCCCCGATGAAGTCTCCATCGATCATCTCAAGCCAGCTTTTCTGCTCGACGAAGACACGACCAATAGAAGTCAACCTGCTCTCGGACCTTCAGCGCCAACAGTCAATACACGAACTAGTGCGGACACCTCTCCTCCACCCGCTGTGCATATCCCTGACCAGCCATCTGAAAATGTAGCAACCGAATTAAATGAACCTCAACCGTCGCCCATAGTGTCTCTCAGACACACACGTTCCGGAAGAATTGTACGCTTCCCTAGAGATACTTGGAAGCCATCAAGGTCAATTATTGCCGATCAACTCCAAAAGCACTCGTCTAAGAGGGGAGCCCTGTGGTAGCTGGTCTACCTGCCAGCCAACTACTAACAAAGGACAACAAAAAAGAAAACAATGACTTGTTTTCGTAGTGATTAAGAGAGACGGTTGTGACCCTTATTTACTTATTATTAATCTTTTATTAGGCTCTTCGTAAAAAGTGAATTGATTATCGAACCCGTCCACATTACGTAAAGGTTTATGGAAACCGTTCATAAATGAAGATGTTTATGAAAGGTTTCAATACGTGATTTTGCTATTTGCTGATTTGTTGGGGTATTGAGGCACAGTAAATTATGTGATTTGCTACACAGAAGTGGCACTGAAGGAGTTTTCTAAGTATTTTGGTTTGATGGTACTGCACTTCTTTGTTGATTTTCATAATTCAATCACATAACTCTGAATGGGCTTGACAAGAGTTCTATAAAGTACCAGTCCATTTTCAGTGGTAGTTTTGAATAATGATCCAATAAGTTAGGTTGAAGTTTGAGGTTTGTTTGTTTATTTCTGTTTTTTTTTTGTTTTAATCGAATTAAGAAGTCTGCTAAGGTTCAGTCATAATTTTTTTTTAGTTATAGTTGTTTGAGAAATCGGATTTGTTTAAGATAGACCCGAGAAAAAGTATATTGCATTGTGAAAGTTACTGAATACTCTTTTATTCCTTGATATTTATTCTCTAACTCCTTAAACGTAACCCTAAAACATTTGTATTTCTGAATGTGTTAAGAAGCTATCTCAGGACTTTAATTTATTTGTAAATTAATTAAAAAATAAACCAAAGTCCATTATCTATTTAAATAGACAGTTTAATTTGAGGAAACTTTCGTTCCTTCATTTTTGATTTATTCTCATATTTTGCCATTGTAGTTTCATTCAAATAATATCAGAAAACAAATATATTGAAAATGATTAAAATAAAATATTATTTATTACCTAAATGAGGATTTCATTGTTTTTGATAAATAGCAAAAAAAAAGAGAAGGTTAATAGGTAGTCTAATGGCTGCATTATTTACACTAAGGGATTGTAAAGCTGTAGACTAGAATGGGTTTCAAACCATTCCAGGGACTAAGCTGTAGGAACTCTGAATGTCATATCAACTGCTTCAGAGATAGAGGTTCCTCTAAACACCTCAAAAGTTTTATATCTTGTAGGCCCCCAAGAACTGGACTCTATATTGGCTATTATATACTAATAGGTTCCTTTTCATATAGGTATAACAAGAATGATAAAGCTGATCAACTCCCAAAAAAAATAGTAATACTACAATAGCTGCCCTAGAATGACCCATGATTCCTTCCTATTGAAAATATCCATCGTACTCTTCAGTAAAGAATTGCACCGGAACGCCTTGTCTTGAAAGGTCTGAGAAATTAACTTGGTCGAACGAAGAGATAGCATTATGTAATGACCCTTTATAATTACTGTGGTTTTATTACTTTAAAAGTAAAAGTCAGTGTATGCAAGTCACTAAAGAGAAATAGTCATAGACATGCTCATTAATAAGAACAACTGTAATTGTATAAAACATCTGCTGTGAAGAGAATTTGCCATATCATTAAAGAGGTGACCTAACATTTATACTACGCTTTTTCTTAGTTAAGACATTATGGTGTAGTCTTTAATAATAGTTGAATGCCATATGAAGGAGGTAATCCAGGACTAAAATTATTGCAGTGAAACATACAAGTTGAGAGCGCGGAGAAGTTGAAGTTGTGTTGCGAATGGGTAGATGGAGCTGCGCGCCTGACCCTCTCCTTGCCCCCGAACAGATGGAGGGGATGGGCAGGTGTGTTGTTAGACTTTCGACCGTTGCCATTGACACCGACTTCTAGTTTAAAACGTTAAACCTCCTTCGGTCGGGCTCTACTTCTTCAACGTGTGTTTCTTTATTTTGTTTCGCGAGTGCTTTATGTTGCTAATGACGTCATTTGAAATGTCGTCAGGTGTTGGGTGAACAGTGCCATGTGATTTTTGTTTGTTATTTTATGAAACCAAATTGAAGAGAGCAGCATGAAAGTAACAGTGTGTTTTGGTCCTGTACGTGTCATTGTACCTTGTGGAGATGGTGAAATCCTCGTCAGAGATCTTATAAGGCAGGCTATACACAGATACAAGAAGGCCACTGGAAAGGTAACTTGGAAAACTACGTAAAGCCAAAACTACTTCTTTCTACAAAACATAACTTGAATGAATTTCTATTATTACATACTTTTTTTGCAACAAGGAACTTATATACCAATATTCATATCAAAGTGACAATTCTTTTGTACTCAAATTTCGGGCCTGATATTTAAAATCAATTCACAAAAATCTCTAATCACTTGTGAAATTGATTCATATTGAAACTGAATATCTTTTTATAATTACCTGTAACCGTCAATATCAAGTATGTAAGTTTGTTTTAATTAAAGTTTTTAGTGAATCATATCTTAAAAAGTCGACGTAATCACTTGTTCACTCAACTCTATCCTCATGCTGCTCATGAATGAAGGCTAGACACTTATTACACAAAAACTCAAGTATTAGAGCTTAAACATCGCAGACTCAGCAGCATTTATTGGGCATAAATGAATTTTTACGATGTTCATTATTCTATGTATTGGATTTTCCACTATTGATACAATACTAACGAGCATTCCAATTAAAACATCGATACTGTTGAGGCGGGAATCGTATCTCCCAATCAACTTGTAAATAATTTGTTAAAGTCAATAATAATGCTACTACGCCAGGTGAATAAAAAATATTTTAATAATATGTACAATTTATATTCAAGTAGCTTCCTTTGCTTTTGTTGGTTTCTTAGCGTATTTGGTTCTTGAAATGAAATCAAAATTTCTATGATAAATAATGAATACATATCAAGATTGGATAAACAAGCTGAAATACTTCTAATCTAAGAAATTTGGGAAAATCCAATGTATTTTCCATCGTTGCATATTTTTTTGCAACAGATTTGTGTAACAACGAATTCATAGAACAATGAAAATAAAAAATCCTTTTGCATCAAATTTCACTCTTGCTATTTAAGAATCAAGATCAAAAGGTCATGTCTGCTTGTTTTCAAACCCCCTAGGGTTCTAGAGATGGGTTTGTTTTAAACCCCTTATCGGTTCAAATCCATATATATAAAAAGATTTCACATAAACACGTGAAATAACAATCAATGATGAAACCACAATAAGAAATGGGAAAACAAGACTAAGATCTTTCAACCGTAACAAGCGGTCTTCGTCAGAGTTGGGTTTTTGACTCTGACGAAGACTGCTTGTTACGGTTGAAAGATCTTAGTCTTGTTTCCCCATTTCTTATTGTGGTTTGATTATTGATATATATATATACCAGGTAAAACAAAAACGGTCCGGCAGGACAGATTACACTTAAAATAAACTGTGACACATAGAAAGAATGTGACCACTGTGGTGGTCGAAATATTGAAAAGTGAGTCTGTTATGTTTCTTTCTATGTGTCACAGTTTATTTTAAATGTATATATATATATATATATATATATATATATATATATATATATATATATATATATATATATATATATTGATATAGCTTCTCGACCACTGATTTATCAAGTTCAAAGAAAGGGTTCATGAGGATTTTGGTCGCAAAGAAAATTAAACTCCTGTTTGTACGTTGACGTTTCGCCAAAAATTGTTTGGCATTTTCAAGGCTTGTTTCTAAGGGCAAACACTATTTAACAGTCCATGTCTTTATCTTCGAGCATCATAACAGATCATTACATATCTCTGTTATGATGCTGGTAGATAAAAGCGTAGACTGTTAAATAATGTTTGCCCTTAGAAACAAGCCTTGAAAATGCCAAACAATTTTTGGTGAAACGTCGTCGTACAAACAAGAGTTTCATTTTCTTTACGATCAAAATCCTCAAAAACCCTTTCTTTGAACTTTATATATATATATATATAACACACTAAAATTGCCAAACTTAACAAAACAAGTAAACATTGGAATTTTAAAAACGGATAACAATGAAAAAAATGTAACCTCCACATACTTGCTCTGTTTAGTAGCATGAGTAACTTTTCCATTCAGTGACCCCGGTATAAGGACACAATATAAATGAAAAGGAAAAAAACATAACAAACAACAGTAAACATACTTCCCAGGTAAACAAATTTATATCTTTGTATTTTCTAAACATTATTAAAACAAACTTAAATATAAAAATCTATAGTTTTACCATTGTAATTTTTCAATTTTTGTTGACCATGTACATGATAGCAAACAATAGACCAGTTTTGTTGAAATAAGTGTGCTAAATGTAACAATGTTTTTAGCCCTGAAGATGATATAAATATATATCGAAACGTTGGCAACGAAGTTTTTTTGTATATTAGACCAAAAGCCCTCAATAAATCTCAAAAAAAAATATATATATATATATATATTCTTGTATTCTAAAACTGCATGGAGCATGTACTTGGAAACGTATGTTTATAAACGTTCATTTATCTATTTCATGTGTATGTTACTCTTAATGACGTTATACACAGGATGTTTTTTTTCAAAAATTTGTTTTTTTTTAATAGTTTTTTTGATAACTTGAACGGATTGAGAATGCCACGGACCATACTCAATGCATAAACTACTAATCTACTAGATAGTGTTTATTAATTACGTATTCACGAATTCTACTCTGGGAGTTTTTTTAAATCATTTCTGTTTTCAAATCTGTAAATGTAATAAAAAATTAAAGATATGCAACAAGAAAATAAAATATTGAAATCACAATAATTTAGAAGTTAAAAATACAAATCTTATTCGCTAAAAATTTTTCTTACATCATTCAGGCCTTTGAAATCTTAAAAAAAGCAAATATATGAAATTGTGTTAGTCATTGGTGCGGTGACGGGCGTTTTAATGACCCGTTTGTATAATTTTCGTTCTGATGTTTTATTCGTTTATACTTTATACCATTACTTTAATTAAGAAAAGTAACTTAATAGTCATTGTTATATATTTTCTTTTTTAAATTACAGCCATACTAAAGCACAAACATAACACCTTTATAACCACGTATCTATTAGTAAGAATTATATTCGTTTTTATTTATTAATATATCTCTTACTAATCCAATTAACTTGAAATTTGGTGAAAATACTTCACAATAAAGAAATTATAAACACAAAAAAACATAACTCATTTATAACCACATATCTGTTAGTAAGAATTATATTCGTTTTTATTCTTTAATATATCTCGTACTAACCCAATTAACTTGAAAATTATGAAAATACTCTATAATAAAGAAATTATAAGCACAAAAAAAACATAACTCATTTATAACCACGTATCTATTAGTAAGAATTATATTCGTTTTTATTTGTTGATATATCTCTTAAAAATCCAATTAACTTGAAATTTTGTGAAAATACTCTACAATAAGGAAATTATAAACACAAAAAAAACCGTCAAATTAATTATAATTTTTCTTCTGCTTAGCTGCTAGTGGTATACTATGCATAAATGTATTTTTAAAAGGGTTTAATTGTTGGACTTAAAGTATTTGTTATTAACATATGTGTGAGTTTTAAATGAAAACTAATTCTACTATTCTTAATAAGTTTAGTTTCAATATAAATTACAATACAATGTAAAATTTAAGTTAAAAAATTTACTTTAAAAGTAAGTTGAAAAAGGAAATTAGTTTTCCAAGTATTTAAATAAGTTTTTAACGTATTCAAAGCAATACGTTACTATAGAAATTTAGTTATAAACTAAAGAGAAAGTCCCATAGTACAATAACTAGTTTGAAGATGAATGTCTGCAAAACATTCATAAGAGAGAAGAAAGCCTTGAGTATTTCAGCGATATATCCCCCTTTGTTATTGCAGGGAACAATACTTGCTAATAATTCAACAAATTGAAGTAGAAAGTTGTTATTTTTATAAAGGGCGTTTAAAATGAGCAAACGTACTTTTAACAAATCATTATTATATTTTTTAATCCTTTTAGTCTAAACTTGAAACATTTATTCTATTAATTTGGTTGCAATATTATCCTCATTTACCTTATTTTCTTAAGTTATTTACCATCTTGCTGAGCTATTTCATACACGCAAATACCAACGTAGAATGAATCACTCTGGGTACAATCCAGACTGTAAACACAATTGACTGAAGTGCAGGAGGTATGAGGAGGA